>JARHVA010000062.1:9022500-9117504 GCA_037957365.1 Torreya grandis
ACATTTTGGACTCTTAAAGTGGGGCCAAAATCACTGCAAAGGTAGCCAAGGAATTTGCAACCTAGTTTTTCTCTCTTGGGATTTATTTTATATTGAAATATTAAAATTATTTTATTAGGTTACAATCCATGTACTTATTTTTTTTTAGATATGAAAAATTGCATTGATACTGAATCCTAACTTGGTTAACAACTAGTTCTAAATATCAAAGCACTAACAATTGTTTTAGATCAAGACTTCCTATTATGTACAATTGTTAATGCATGTAAATTGTAAGCTAAAATAAGAAAGGTATTACCTCCCATTGGGATAAATTAGAGTTATACCTATATACAAAACTTGTTTTGATCAATCAAAATCAAAATATAGGTTCACATTTGTGAAAGACATTCAAATTATTATTTATAATTATCAAGTTTCATTGTGAAGGTGTAAACCCCTATGTGCGATGATTAAAAATTAATTATTTAATTTTTAGAATTATATTTTATGATTTCATATTTCATCTTTGGTTATCTATCAACCATAATATAGTTGGATACTCCTTTCCTTGATAGACATGTGTGAAATTTTTTTTGCCATATACCCATTTAATTTGTTTCACCAATCATGGCTCAGGAGTAGACCATACACTTTAGGAATGTCACCTAAAAGTATTTATATGTATTTTTAAACATGTGTAATAAAATAAAGATTCATGTTGAAATTAAATATTTCCCTAAAACTAGGACTAAATACTTATCTAGTTGTAATACCAACATTTAAGACTTATATGGAGTCAATCTTAGCTTTTTACATATTCTAGTGGGCATCACATTAGTAAAAGCACCTAAGTCAACTAAGCAGTCGTGCACATTATTCCCAAATATTAAAATAATCAGTAGGAAATGTGTAACTTTAGGTTTATCTTTATAGAAAACCATATTGGTATGTGAAGCTTTTAATTTTTTAATATATGGCTTGCTAGTCAAAGCCTTGAGTAAGATTTCTCTCTGTTCTATAATTTTATCTAACTCATGAAGGGTAATGTTTTAATTAATTTTATTTATTCACTCAAATACTACATATCCACTCTTATTATATAGATCATTTTATTGTTTTTCATCATTTATTTTAGGAGGAAATGGATTATTATTGATGCTTGGATCAAGAGGAATGATTGCATTATTGTTTGGAGGTGTGGAATTGATGGCATACTATTTATTCTTGTTTCTAAGATTAAAGTTATTTATTTAGAATTATTGAAAAATCATGAATATAATATGTATTATCTTATGGTTCATTCTCATCCTTAATAGGGATGGGAAGTCATATATGTCAAACACCATTGTAGTGTTGGAGGTATTGGAGGCATTATATGTGGATGGATCAAGCTAATTTGGGACAATCTCATATCTTTCCATCTCTTTCTAAAATGTTTTGAAGGTGGTATAAAAATATATGAAATATAATTTAATATGTTATGTAGTAATTATTTTCACTTGGATTTTCAACCTTTGAGCATCTGTCTCAACTCTCCTCATCCAAGTGGCATAGTTGAAACACCTCTAGGCTTATGGGTAGCCTAAGGATGAGGTGAATCTCTAGATAGGGCTAGATCCCTTGATGTACCACTTTGGATCACTACTACACCTAAAATTTATGAGGGAAAAGGGAGAGTGAAAACTGAAATAAAACTATTCTAAGGGAGTTGATACACCAAATAATTTGATGACTTCCAACTAGATACATGTTACACACAAAACCAAGAGTCTAACCAAACATACACTTCTTCAATCTACATATTTTCACATCAATATTACATTATGAGGTTATAGATGAATTCTTAGGATATGAGGACCAGAAAAGAGGTTTTTAATGGAACTAGTGAATACATTAACTCACTTAACCTTGATAATTCTTAGAACACTTCACATGCCTTAGAAGAATAAAATTTACAATTATAAATAGAATGAAATAATGAGACAACATGCTAAGGAACTCATAGTTATCACTAAAAAAGATCAATCATCTAAGTAAAACACACCATGAATAGTCATGAATATGTAAAAATTATAAGTCTTATTTCTTAAATGGTATGCAAATGAGCAGGGCTTCACCATACTCAGGTGGAGCATAAGTTACAACAGCCAAAATGGCTAGTTCTTATAAAACTTGAGATAGAGAGAGGGGAGAAGATAGAAGTCCAAGGGTCATAAAGACACTTGAAAATATGAGAAAAGGATTTAATTATGCATGAGAAGAGGATATGGTATGAACCATGAAAGTTTAGAAGAGATAAGTGGCCATATAAGGCATGAAACTCATGAAAATTGGCATGAAAGTTCTCATTTTGGCTCAAAAAACTACCTTCATGATTTAGACCTATTTTAAAATCCTAAAAATAATTATGGATAGGTATTATGATTGGAATTATAGATAAGTATTTTAGACATACCTCTCCATTCATTGGTTGTAGTCCTAGTCATCTATAATTTCCCTAAAATGAGCTATCACCATCTACAGTCTAAAAAACTCCTCTTTCCTACACCTTGCACACTTTGCCTCAAATTTGGCTTAAATTTCACATAAAATACATGTAATGGAGTGGATTAATATTTCCAAAACCCTTCATTGTCTTAGATTCATTAGGCACACCTTAAAATCAACTCACTTGAAGTTTTCCACCCTTCTCACTAGCTTGGTTACTATGCTAGTTTTGATTAGCTAAGATAAAGTATCTATTTGAGGAACTTAGGACTTATTTAAAGTCATCAAATTTATTTTGGGGGTTATATTAAGTCCTAATATTCCATTCCATGTGATTATAATCTCTTGGAACCTCTTGAAACCTACACAAAACATAAAATAGTCAAAAGTACCCTATTTTATACCATATCCATACAATAAAAAAGAATGGGGAGTATCCTAAGAGAATATCCTACAATTTTAAATCATAATAATATAAAAAATATGTCATTATAGTATCTATCCAACCTCATTTATCCAATCAGGTCACTAACATGGGTTTAGGAGGGTTTTTGCCTATTTTGACCTCTTAAGCTTTGTTCATAAATCTAGGACGTTGAAAATTTAAAAAAATTACACAAATTCATAGTTAAATTCTTTAATAAACATCCATAAACTTATTATATTCCCATACACAACCTCAAGGGAGATGTGAGCATCCAAAATTATCTTGTCGTGCTTAATTCCTCATTTCAATAGGCCTAATGTTGTCTCTGAGCCCAAAAAAGAATTATTGATTATTTATCTACAAATTTTAAGATTAAAAACACCTATAATTATCTTATGATCATGCTAAAATATATTATAATTCATATCTAATGATAGAAGTTTGAATGAATCCTCATTTGGACATTAGGCCTAAACCTTGCTTAATAGGCCTAAGTTCGTTTAAGACACAAAATGACTTTATCATGATTTAATATTCATAAAAATATATTATAAACATATATTATACCACAATTAACATGTATTTATCCATTTAAATCCACTTTTAGATCTGAAACTCGCATTGGTCTCTCATTTGGAATCTAGGTTTCATCATGCTCAATAAGCCTGTTTGCAAGTTTGAGGGTTTAGAGCACCCTGTTAGGTTTCATATTCATGTGAGATTTATTCCATGTTTACCTATATGTTTTAAAACTTTAAAAACTTTCCTATAAGTCTCTTTTATATTTTTTTCCCTTCTATCTTCATTTTCCAAATCCTACCAGTTTTGACTCTAGAGAAGTACCCTCTGTCTGAGACAAAACAAAGGGTACTTCCTATTTTAATATAAATTTTGAATTTTTTATAGTATTATATAGGTTATAAATACCATATATACAAGTTTTATGTCCTTTTTAAAACCATTTTATCCACCAAAATCTTAAAAAACTAAGACAAACTTGCCAAACAAGGACTATGTGTAGGAATTTCACTTTAGACTATGTATTTCATTATTATCGCCCTTCCTCTATGCAAGTTTTATCATGTAAAAAAATTATAAATGTTTTTTTGATCATGATATATATTTTACAATATTTATTCACTACTCTAACCTTTCATTTACCCCTCTGATCTTGAACTCTCAAAACTAAGTTTTATCATGACTATGTTTTGCTCCAATATGCTACCCTTGTAGGTGATCATGTGTGTTTAGGTCTTGAGTGTAGTGATTAGAGGCATATTTTGAATCCATTAATAAAAATTTTATTTTATTTTAACCTTTTACCTCATTTTTATGCACTCCCACACTCAAAATCATCAAACTTGCATACTGTTAGTCTCAGTTATAACAGACTATGTTTTTTGCTTTGGAGGGGTTCATCTGAAGTAAAAATTGCATAGTTTGGACCTTGAAAACATTTAATAAGATTACATAACACATTATATGACCATTTATCATTTATTTTACCTTGTTCATGTATGTTACTTAGGCTAAATTATCACTTACACAATGTTTTAGCTCACTGCCTACTTACCCAGCTGTAGGTGGGTATTGGCCTAAAAATCTTGTGTAGGCCTACTTTAGGCTTGATACCATGTACAAAAAAACTCTCATATTATTCCCTTGACTTATCTTGATGTCATCCTAATCCCATAAGGTTCAAAACATGCCTTTAAAGTTAGCTTTATTGAGTTTATACTCCAAAATACCTTTTCATCTCCTTACAACTATGGGTGGGTATTTTAAGGCTAAGATGCCCTTATAGGTGAATGTTAGGCCCCAAAAAAATTCATATGCACCTATAATAATGATAATTTTTGTTCATGAATAAAATTTTCACTATTTTTAACTATTTATCTTTGATGGCATGGTCAAGTACCAAATTTGAAAACAAAATTTGCTCAAAACTCAAAAATCCTATAGATGATATTGAAGGAATTTAGTGTTTTTGTAGGTAACTTTGAGTTTTAAAACCTAAAACCTTAATTTGTGTTATTCCCTCAATATTTTGTGTATTCCTTGTCCTTGATAGATGATAAAAATATGAGAAAATTAGGTTTCATCAGAAGCTCTTATAACCATGTCATATGTTATTCACAAAATACCCATGGACCTCAATTTTCACCTTTTGGGGATTGTGTCTCTAAATACATAGTCACCTTATCATCATGGATTCTAATTCTAAATTGTCCACATAACATTTAATAAGGGTATATAATGATAAAAAAACATTATATAACTTCAAGGAAGTTTCCATAATTTTTTTTCATGCTCCAATATATCTCCTCAACTCTCTACTAAGGCCACCTGTAGGTGGGCATTTTGATGCAAAGGCAGTGGGTGGTTTTATGAACAATATATATGGTTCTTATACATTTGATCACTCTTAGACTAATACTAACATATTAAATATAATTTTTAAACCTTTATGATCTAAAAAACATTAAATTATATCATTTTCCATATTTCATTTTCCTTTAGATCACTTGTAGATAAGCATGTTCATGGTGATTGTGAGCACATGTTGCACATGAATGCAACAATATTATTTTTACACTATTTGAGAGTAAAATATATTCATTCCAATTTTTAAAGATATGTTCAAAATTTTTAGACCCTGACTACACCTCTATGATCATAGTAGATAGTTTCATACATGTGATTCCAACTATGGCAGCAAGTGAAAAATGAGTAAAGAGTTGATTGCATAGTGTTCATGACTAAAACTCATGTAATTTTGCTTTAGAGATGATATTTAAAGGATAAGGGAAAATATAATACATTTATAACATTAATAGGGACTTATCACAACCCTTTGAAACCATGATCAAGCATGAATCTCCTAAAAATGGTGAAAATTGCTTATAACACAAAATGGTGTATCTTCTTGCAACATGAGACAATTTGCATATCCAAACACCTTGAATAAATTAAAAAAAGAATATGGATAATTAGATAATGAAGCTAAAATCATCTAGAATTAACCTCAGTAACTGGTTTGTATGGACCTATCCAAATGGAGCAAAACCTATAGGGTGCATAGAGTAGCATGCAAAAAAACATAGTCAACTTCATGAAGATGTTTCATAAATCATAGGATACCATTATTTTAAATATTTTTATTAAATATATCTAAGTTTAATTTCACCTCCCAAAGGCATTTAACCTAGAATTTCTCCAACGATCCATACCAAGAATAAACCTATTGACTAGTCTTGTGTGTTTAGACGGGTGAAAAAGGAGCAAAATGGTTTTATCTTAAAAATTACACTTTTAGAGAATTTAAAACATGAATTTTATCTTGAATAAGTTTAATAGACATTACATGATCTTATTCCATATGTCACACTTCCCTATGGGCTGTACAAATGCTAAATTATTCTCTTTTCCCAAGAAAACTACCCTTTCTTCTAAAAAACTTACCACTTTTAATTACTAATAGTATATTAAGAGATATGAGTACATATGGGGTGTGAAATCACCTTTTTTAACCTTAAAATTTCCAAAGGATTCTATACAAGTCATCACCTTTTTTACCCCAAAATGACTCAAAATGACATAAGGACTAAAATGACTAATGACCAAGGTTAGTCTAACATGAAATCACACTAAATAACCTATAGTACACCTTATGACAAGATATATTAGAGCCATAAACACCTAAAAATAAAAATTTTAACTATAAGGGTCCCAATTTGACCTGTAGGTCAAATTTGGTCAACAAATTGGTGACTCATAAGGGTAGTATGCCTGATATACTTACTAGATTAGCATCCTCATCATTTCATTGGGATTATAGAGTCATATAAATTCTAAAACAAAACAAGGAGACCTTTAACCACTTTAAAACCATGATTTGGTTAATATAAAGCCACTTGATTACCTCAACCACACAAAGTAAATGACACACACAAGCAAAACAATCAAGCTAACAAGACACACACATATTCTCAAGGCACTTAGGGGATTAAAAAAAACTAATATGCAAAAATAGAAACTAATCATACCTCCTTTCTAGGATTAAAAGTAAATTTTCTTGAATCTCCTTCTTCATGAGATGAATCATACTGCTAAGCATGTTTCTCCTTGGATTGTATGCTTTATAGATTAGACTTACTTCTTGGTACTTCACTTGCTATGATCTCAAGTAAATGATGTGAAAATAGTTCCCTAATGTAGATATATTCCTCTTTAACTTGTACACATACCTCATATTACTACCCACTCTTCATATCATGATCAACTAGTATCTTCTTGGCAGGCATGGCTTCAAGAGGATTGGTTACTTGTTCCTTAAAATATTGAGGCCAATAAGAGCTTGTTCCATCCTTTAAGAGATAATATGTTTCTCCCAACTGATTAAGAAGATGATATCCCATTTTTATTACTTCAAACATATCATCATCAAATGCATATGCCTCTTGAAAGGACATATTTGAAAGGCTAATTTTTTTTGCATACTCACTTGAGTGCCAAGGCTACCTTCTCCATCTTTGAATAGATCATAGCCTCCTTAAAGAGAAACATATCCTACTCTAATGGTTTAAAACAATTCATTTAAAGGATGGTGTGGATATTTTTCTTTCCCATCCATTATATCTGGGATAGTGATGGAAGAGTCGATGATCATTTCTTCCTCTTTAGCAAAAGGAAAACATTCTTCCATATTAACCCAATCTAAAGATTCAACACAAGAGACCACCTCTTATTTATCATTTATAACCTCTTGAGGGATATAAAATTTAATTTCAACTACTTTAACATGAATTTGGTTCTCAAAGGCTACAATATCTTCTATTTCTTTTTCTTTCTTTGTGATTCTTAGACTAGGCATCCTAAAGTCATGTGAATTAGTCCAATGAGGATACCAAGGAGCTAGGATTTATTCAAGTAATATTTCTGAGTTTTTATCAAAAAAATACTCCTCTTTAGGTTCCCATACCATAGGTATATCAAATAAAAGGGTTGTGGGGTGAGGACAAGATGAACTAGTTGGTGGAGGTGGCACATAAAACTCAACATCAGATTTGGAATGAATTATAGGGGGTTCTTTTGGGAGTTCTTGAGGAAATGGGGGTAGACCTTGGGATAAAATAACATGGTTTTCTTAATTAAATTTTAAAATTACTTCATTAACATGTGATTTATCTTGATTAATCTCTTGAGAAATGGTAGATGGGGTGTGTTTAGGCATATGATCTTCTTTTCGGTCTAAACCTTCCATCACACCTTGATATAGCAATATCATCATTAAATCTAACTCTTTAATTTTCTTGTCTATGTTATCTTATAATATTATCTCTTGGATTTCATAGGAATCATCATGAGTATTAGGATTAAAAGAGGGAGCATATGGAGGACAAGAGATTTCTTGAGGAAGAGTGGGATGGGTTTGTATAGGATCAAGCTCCTTCTCAACTTCACACTCTTTATCAAGAATATTTTCATCTTTATTTCCTCCTGAATCCACTATCTTATTCTAGCTTAGGATATTAGGATTAATATTATTTACTTGAGGTATTGATTTACTTTTAGTATTGGATTAAGTGTTCAATAAACTTGGGCTCTCCTTAGTCTTGGAATCTCCACTTTATCTCCAACTTGGAATGTCATATCTAGAGGTCTCTTCTTAAGGTGGGGATGTAATGGGAGAGGTAAATGAGGGATTAGATTCCACTTATTTTTTTGATGACATATATTTTTTCATATGCATATTATCTAACTCAATCTACCTATCAATATTTGCTTCAAAAATAAGGTTTCTCTTTTTAACTCTCTCTTCCAACTGATTGAAAAAAGGATGACTTTGATAAGCTTGATTGGGTTCATGAGTGGGAATCATGTAAGACTGATAGCAATTAGTGGATATGAAGGCCAATAGGTTTTTTGAGGTTATTTCTCATAAATTTTTAGCCTATCTTCCAAGGATAAAACTAGGCCACTCACATCTAGCATCTCACTTGTGAGCCTTTGCCAATTAGCTTTCTTAATAGGTGCCCACTCTCTTTTGACCAACTCTAATGCATATCTCACCTTATGAATAATATGAATAGGAACATCTAGAACATATCCCTTTCATGTGTTAGTATCTAAAATTTACTTCTCATATCCCAAAAGTGTTTGCTTGAAAGTGGAAATGGATTGACTTAAGAAGTGACTAGGTTTGGTAGGAGTAAGATATGGAGAAGGTTGATTATAGGGATGATACACTTCATGAATGGACTGATAAAAATCATGATAAGGTTGAAAATGGTCATATTGAAGTTGGTAAGGATCATGATAGGGATGATAAGGGATTCCATAGGCTCTATATACCTCACCAACTTGTGTAAAACAAAACTCAACACCAAATTCAGCCATGGAACTTCATTAGGAAGTAATAACACAAGGAATGATTATCAAAAATATTCAAAAGGAATACATAAGCTACTTGACCAGCTAATGTAATCTCAGAGTAACAATTGATTCTTAGATAAATGCCTCCAAAGGCTGATTGTTGAAAGATAACACCAAAAATATTTCAACCTCTTGGACTAAGAGTCCCATCGGGCTTGCCAAAAACTAGTGGTGTGCCACCTATAGATCACCTGTAGGTAAGCATGTTCATGGTGACTATGAGCATATATTGCACATGACTACAATAATATTATTTTTACACTATTAGAGAGTCTAATATATTCATTCCCATTTCTAAATACATGTTTAAAAATTTAAAACCCTCACTAAACCTCCATGAGCACACTAGACAGTTTCATAAATGTGATTGTAACCATGCCAGCAAGTGAAAAGTGAGCAAAGATTTGATTTCATAGTGTTCATGATTAAAACTCATGTAATGTTGCTTTAGATATGATATTTAAAGGAAAAGGGAAACAAGATGAAATTGATAACATGAAAAAGGACTTATCACAACCTTGTGAAACCATGATCAAGCATGAAGCTCCTAAAAATGGTGAAAAACTACCTGTAATATAGAATGGTGTATTCTCCTACAACATGAGATTATTTGCATATCCTAACACCTTGAATAAATAAACAAATAATAGTTATAATTATATAATTAATCTAATTTCATCTATAATCAACCTCAATAATTGGTTTGTATGGACCTATCCAAAATGTAGCAAAACCTATAGGGTGTACAGATTAGTAGGCAGAAAAACATAGTCAACTTTATGAGGATGGTTCTTAAATCACATGCCACCATTATTATAAATATTTTTATTTTTAAATTAATATCTCTAAGTTTAGTTTCACCTCCCAAAGGAGTTGGACCTAGAAGTTCTCCAATCATCTATACCAAGCATAAACTTGCTACCTGGTCTTATATGTCTAAAAGGGTAAAAAAGGAGTATAGTGGTTTAAGATAAAAAATGGAAATTCTATAGAATTTAAAATGTGTATTTTATCTTGAATAATTTTAACAAATATTACATGATCTTATCCCATGTGTCACACTTCCCCATGGGCCATACAAGTGCAAAACTTCTCTCTTTTCCCAAGAAAACTACTATTTATTCTAGAAAACCTACCACTTTAAATTACTAAAAATTTATTAAGACATATGAGTACATATGGGGAATGACATAACCTTTTTTAACCTTCACATTTCCCAAATATGTTGTACAAGTCATTAAATTCCCCTTTTTGATCCCAAAATGACTCAAAATGACATAAGGACTAAAATGACTAATGACCAAGGTTAGTATAACATGAAATCATACTAAATGACCTATAATACACCTTATTAAAAGATATATTAGACCCCTAAATACCTAAAATAATTTTTTTACCTTTAGGAGTCATAATTTGACCTGTAGGGTCAAATTTGGTCAACAATACTATGAACTCTAAATTAGTTGTTAGGGTTGCCTCACAAATGTTTATCTTGGAAATTTTGTTAGGCAATGGGTCTAAGTTGTTTTTAAACCTATTTAATGGTCTCTTATCTCTCTTGAATGTGAAATTTTATTATCTATTTTTTCTATAGTGTTCCCCCATTATTTTTTTCATGCTTATAATCCCATTGCTAAGTCTTTTCACCATGCATTAGATGTCATCCAATTTATCTTTGGTGGAATCATAAGTTGTACCTTGTGTTTTAAGAGAATTAACTAGGACTAGGGATTGATTATAATTATATTGATTAGGGATAGGTGTAGGATTATTCAAAAAAATTATATTCTAGTTTAGTACACCATATACTAGATGTAACTAAATGAAGACTTAGTTTTGGTTATATGGCCATCACATTTTAATTGGAATTCAGGACATGTAAATTTTGATTTATATTAGGTATGTCTAAATCTTATAATTTAAGGTTTAATTTTTTTATCAATGCTGATATATTTAGTATAGGATTATGATAGTTTATTGATGTTTAAATCTATATATAAGAATATTGTAGTCATAGAAGGTAAGCCATTTTTATACATCTCAAGGGAGAACATGGAAATGAGTTTATACATTGTGTCCACATGACTATACATATTTTAAAACCATACATTTAAACCTCTAATTTATCCATTGCATTATATTTTCATTCTAAAAATATGTTGGTATATTACACTAGGGTTGGTAACCTACAAAAATTGTGTAATGAATGTTTGATGCAATAGGTTCCATGATGTAAATGAATTCTCTATCAGGTTAAGAAAATAATCATAGGTAACTTGTAGAGTGAAATGGGATAATATGCATGCAAATTATTCAAGAATCACATTCAATAATCTTAAATAAGTGTTAAAGGCTTTCATATATTCCTTTGTATTTCATCCTCTAGAAGGAGAGAACAAAGGAAGTTAATTCTTAGAATTCCTAGGTAAATCATGGACTACACCAATAATAATGATAGTGTAAAAAGCTAACCAAGCCATATTAAAAGGTTGAGTTTGGTTCCCTTGGTTTGGTGAATTTGGTTGAGTATCAGATCTCCTAGGGACACCTATTTCTGATCTAGGTCTCTAATGAACTCATAAAGGTGATAATAATAGCATACCAAAATCATAATTATACCTTGTTAATATTACTAGTAGATCTTCTATCACCAAATAAAACTTATTGATATCAATTTTATACACACCAAATATTCTTATGGGAAGGTCTCTAACATATTAAGATCAAGGAAAATTCACTCCAAGGCATGAGTTGTGGGTATAGGTTTTATAAATAAATAACCATGTGGAGTAATAATGGTGAGTGAAGTGGTTGTAAACCATGTATGGTTTGGATATAATGGGTATCTAACTCTAAATATAAATTCTACTCAAGGTGGATAAGTGGATCTAAGCTAAGGTGAATGTGTCCAAAAAAGATAAAAATAAGGAAGATGGTAAGTCAAAAAATAAGGGGTTCTATGATCCAACTATATATTAAACCCTTCCAAGCCAAATTACTATACTAGACCAAGTAATATCATGAACTAATGTCTTTTGTGGATCAGTTGAGATTACAAAACACAAAAAAACCTAGTGGATAGACTAAGGGTATAATTGGAAAAAGATTCAATGATTACAATCAAATATATTATTAGTAATAGATTACTACATATATCCAATGTCACTAAAAATTAATAAGTATGATCTATAACCAAATAACCTAACAATACTAACACAATATTCATTCTTATCCATAAAAATAAAACACACTCAATCTACTAGAGATTTATCAACTTAATGGAAATTCCCCAATGAAACATAGAAAATTGGAAGAAACATCACATTCACACAAACTCATAAAATAGTTGTAGAGAACTCTATTCATTTACATCAATTTCACAAAATTATCCTCCTTTACAATGCATAAGAAACATGTATAAATATTTCTATATGGGCATTGCCTCATATTCAAAATGAGATTGCATATACAAAAGACTAAAAATAAGTTTTGATATTAATTTTGTTTTCAATTATGCATGTACAAGAGTTTTCTTCTTGATAAAGCAAAGATATAAATAAATATGCCAAAAAATGAACTCCAAAATTAGACTATGATGTTTGAGTGGTACTTATAGTTTTAACTTAAGTTGAATTGAACTAAAATATCATTAGTAAACTAGAACTAAGTATTTTGGAAGTAGGAACTGATGACATCACACTAACAGTGTATAAATTAGTTACTACAATAATAACTAAAGGTGGTATACTAGTTGTCTGAATTTGTGGATCCATTATTTGAGCAACTACTATTCTTGCTCCTTAATTTTATTATAGGTGTTAAAACATAAGGCAAAGTTTGATTCAATTACTTCAAAATTAATAATGGGAAGTTTTAATAAAACAATAATATTCTCCATCAATTTCCTATGATTGACCATTGAAGTAAATGATTTTTTTGATGCCTATGCATGGTCTATCTTTTCCTTAGAAAATATGATTAATTTGATAGCTTGATTACTAGTTCCATGAACTATATTATCAAATTTAACTTTGAAATGGTTAATTAAGGTGTCTAAAAATTACATTTTGGCTATCTACCCCTATGGATTATATATATAATGGATGCACATGTCTCCTATAAATGATGTGGCTTGGTGTTCTTGACTAGTAAGTTGTTTAACTAGATCTTTAATTTCTAAGTGCTAATCCATAAGGCCTTCTCTTATATTATTCACATAATTCTGATCCACACTTATATTTTGGAGTGTAAATAATTTTAAATATGGATATGACTCCTCCCTAACTTCCTTTTCTTTTGTGTATAATTTTAAATTTAAATTCTTAAAAGCCAAAAGAAATTGCACCACCCTATGCCACTGTGGCTATGACTATGTTTATTATCTATGGATAAAACATACTAAATCACACATTTAATGAATATATTTATGTAATTTTTCCATAATATCCTCTCAAGATTCAATTTTGGGTTGATAATCCATCAACTTATTTTCATGTTGGAGGTCACATAACATTTTTTATCACTCCCACTATGGCATATACCATAGATATGGAGTCTTATTAAAACTCATCATGATAGCTAGGGTGAGTTTTTATCTTCTTTATCAAGGTGAATAATTATTTATATCTTCTAAATTTAATTTATTTACCAACACTTTTAATTTTTATCTTTCTTATCCTTTTCATTTTGTTAGTATTTTCATAAAATTCTAGACTTATTTTGGGTGGCTCAATAAACACTAAGTGTTGTCTTGATTGCTTCTCTACATTCAAATCCTACATCTATGGTGTAGCCAAGACTAGTCTAGTGTCAAATATATGCTCTTGGGATGAGGTGGAAATGGATAGAGCAGTTGATGGTGGTCCTATGAATGATGGATGGGTAGATGAAGGGGGTGTAATAAATGGAGGATCAACCATCTTCTCACTAGAAACCTTAATCTTGGGTGGGGTCTAAACAATGTAATTAAATACATTAGAGGATTATTGAATACTTTTAATGATAGAGGAATATTTTTGGGTGATTGAAGGTAGAAGATATCCTCGCTAAGTGGATAAATGGTTATGGAATGGTCCAAACAATGACTAGGCAACTATGTCCTCAAAATTCACTAACTAAGAAACAATAAGAATAGTTTTTTGAGAGTTTATTACATTTTTAGGCTATACTATGGATTCCTATGTCAAAGTTGTTAATATTTAGGCTATACCATGGACTCTTGAATACTTGTAATGATAGTGGAATCAAAATTCACTAACTGGGAAATAATAAGAATAGGTATTTAAGGGTTTATTACATTTTTAGGCTATACCATGGAGTATAAACAATGTAATTGAATACATTATAGTAATCTTTAATACTTTATTATAGAGGACTAAAAATTCACTAACTAGGAAATAATAAGAATAGGTTTTTGAGAGTTTATTACATTTCTAGGCTATACCATGGAGTCTGAACAATGTAATTGAATACATTAGAGGACTCTTGAATACTTGTAATGATAGAGGACTCTTTTTGGGTGATTTAAGGTATAGGATATCCTAGATAAGTGGATAAATGGTTATGGAATGGTCCAAACAATGACTGGGAAACTATGTCCTCAAAATTCACTAACTAGGAAATAATAAGAATAGGTTTTTGAGGGTTTATTACATTTTTAGGCTATACCATGGATTCTTATGTCAAAGTTGTTAATATTTAAGGCACTAGTGCACATTTTCTAGGGATAACATTGGTATTTATGGAGGTGGAAAAGGTGTAAGGTAGTGAAATAAATGAAATAGTAAAAATTGATACCATAGAAGAACTAGAAGTACTGGGTAAAGGAGTAAAAATACCCATAGAATTTTATGGGACTATAGCCTCTATAATAACCACATGAGTGGTAGAAATTGAAATGGCATATGAAATAGAGTAAATAGGAGCTATGACATGGTTAATAGCTATTGATATTATAAATATACTATCCGCAACACAAATAAATGATATATCAGCTAGAAGAGCATGTGTTGTGGTTTGTGGGTTTGTGTCCATTTTATTTATATATCTATAACGTTTATTTTAAGAGGAGTGGAATTATAAGTTTTTAATTTTACTTTTAGGAGTGTCTTCTAAAAAATAATATGTTGTGATTAAAAGTCTATGTCATATTCTTATTATTTATTAGATGATCCTATAAAATACATTTGTTTACTAAATCCTTTATAGGATATTCATCTTATGAGTATAAATAAATAAATTCAATGATGATTTTTTATTTAATTAATATATTTATTCTAATGTAATTTCATGGGAACTAAAATAAGTTGGAAGTGTCCTTTTAGCCTGAATATTTGGAAAAAAATCTCTCCAAGCGAAACACTATCAATGAATGAGTTTAGCCTTCTAGAGGTATTTTCCATGACAAAGGTGACTGAGCCAATTAAATTGGAGTATCAAAATTAATAGTAATTGGAGGTACTGATGGGGTTCCCATATCAATTAAAGAGGCATGTGGTTGAGAAGTTTTAGGTGGTGAAATTCCTCTAAGTATATTCCTTTCCAATTGCTCATTATTCTCTCCACTAAAATCTTCTCTTGGATCTTCTATAGGAATTTCATCACTCTTATATATATGGGGATCATATTGGATATTTTAAGCAATCTCCATGGAGTTTCATCCATACTTCATAATCATATTCTTTTTCTATGAAAATATGGTCATGTGAATAATTAATATGACCATAATTGATTTTCAACCTTCCTCCAAAATTCCTTAGTTGCCTGGATACTTTTCCATTGGGATCCTAATATATAAATTCTACTAAGTCAAGATGGAATTTTCTCATGTGTTTGGAGGATCCAAATATTTGACTCCAATACTTGTACTATTTTCTACCAATACTGAAGGATGTTTTATGTAAAACCCGTAATTTATATAATATAATATTAACATCCACACTTTTATAAAATTAGTACGCTATTTGTTATTCTAATAATTTATCTAGCACATGCCTAGGGAGATAAAGGGGGTCACTAATTTTCCTTCTATTTTGATAATAATTTAATCTAGGTAGTACCAATAATTGACCAAAGTATTTAATGACCCTCTAATCTCCTCTGAGAGTTTAGGTATGGATTTGGCATTGACAACATTGTAAATCGAAGGGTATAAGATATGTGAAATTCCTTGTATATATTTTTTGAACCTATGAATGTGTAACATCTTTAAATCATCATGAATTCTACTATTCTCTCCTTTTAGTTTCTACTGAGCTTGCTTTGATGGGATGACTGTGAAAAAAAAAACATCTAATAAATATGGCATCATACAAAAATGATTATCTAGTCTATCATAAGATAGTATTTGTTGTTTTAAATTGTAGTTTATGACCACCCCCAATGGTATGAGTTCTTCTTTCATCTATAATCATTTATAATAAAAATACCCACACATAATTTACATATGGTATAGATAGGGCACCATGTGTTCTATTCATAAGGGCCATATATATCTTGATTCCTAGATTAAATTGAATAATAGGGAGATTATTTATTTTCACAAAGTTATTAGGGTCATTATCTAAGCCTTGAGTATCTTTCTAACATTTTTATCTTTGATCCATTTTTAAACTGTTGAAATTTCAAATAACATATCACTTTGAGGTAGGCTATGGTATCCCCTAAATTCAATTATGACTACAAAATCTATGGGTTCCTTACTATTGATCTTATGTAATACATCATTGGTATAAGATCCAATGATAATAAAAATTATGTAAAACACCAAAATAATAAAGTCCTTTAGTTTTATAGTTGCCTTGTGCAGTCTTATTTCTTTAATAGAAAACAAGTCTTCTATGTATTCTATTTTAGGCAATGGTAAGTATTACTCATCATTAAATGGTTGGATTTTGTCTATCTTTATGTAAAGAGATGAGTAATGGAGGAACATGTTTCCTATGTAATTTTGAAAAAAAATAGTGTTTTCAAACTCTACCTATGTCCCAAAATAGAATACTG
Organism: Torreya grandis; assembly: GCA_037957365.1. NCBI lineage: Eukaryota > Viridiplantae > Streptophyta > Pinopsida > Cupressales > Taxaceae > Torreya > Torreya grandis. The sequence goes on from JARHVA010000062.1 coordinate 9,039,833, forward strand.
ATGGTCTAGGAATGTTCTCTTCTAGGTCCATTATCTTAAACTATTGAAATTCATTCTTCAAATTATAGATTCTGAATTCTCTAGGGAATATAGGTCTCAATAAATTTTTCATCTTGTTAATTATTGGAAATAATATTTTTTTACTCACATTGGTGAGATATTAGTTTTTTAATAAAATGATTTAATTGATTTGTTAAATAAATCATGTAGAAATAATGTGAGGCTATCTAGGAAGGATTATAGGTTTGCTAGTTATTAGAGAAACTAACCTATTATTAGGGAGAGTATGTATAATAGAAGTGAAATATAATTTTATTATTCTCATTGAATAAAATATGATATTATGATCAACCTAAATTTGAGACTTTTTCTCTTCCATTCATTTTATCATTCAGTACTAGAAAAGGTTTTTGGACCACTTTGTGTTCTCTCTCCATTGTTCTTGCATCCAATGGATCATATACCATAATGTTATAGTGAATAACACATGCAGCTATTTTTCTTACATCAACTCACTTTACTTGTATATTACCAATTATGTGTAGTGTAGACCATGAGCAAGTGCTTGAAATCCACCATCCATCTACTAATTCTTCTTCCTTTCCACATTGTTCATTATCTTTAAAGTTCTATCATTCTCATTTTATCCACCATTTGCATTAAAAAAATAATTTTTTTCCATGAATATAAATCTTTGGTGGAGAATTTTAATAGTTTTGAGCATTTAGATCCATTCAACCCATAGTACTAAAATTCCATCCATCTCTTGATTTGTAAATTTGGATTTGAATACTCACACCAACTTGGTTTGGATTGATTACCTTGGAGTATTATTTATGTTGAATATTCTACATATATTTTAGTAGCATTTGAATTTAAAGGTTTGATATTAGTGGCCATAGTTTTCATTGGATATTAATTTTACATTGAGTACCACACTACATCGATGCCAAGGCAACATTTCATTTTTTAGTTTTAGGCATCGGGTACTTGATGTCTTTTATAAAAATAAAAATCATTGCACTCACATATTGGTGACCTAAATTCACAATATTTGATATTTAATCCTAAACAAATAAGCATCCTTATTTTATTTATCTATTTCAAATATTTAATAGTTATTGTTTTTTTCTTCCTGGTTCAATAGTAGCTTGCATATGATAATGAAACTTTGGTTTTTTGGGTTAAAAATTAATCTTTGTATGTAATGGTTTTTTAAGGTTAATAAATTAATATTTGTATGTAACGGTATTATGTTTAAGTTATAGTTTTATTTGTTTAAGTTATAACCTAAGGTTTTCTCCAAAATCATATTATTATTTGATAGTACATGGTTTTAATTTAAATTATTTGTTTATAAGTAGTTTGAGTCTTTTAAAAAGTATATCTTATATTGTTTAGGTCCTGTTGATTCTTAATATGTATCATAGGTGATCAGAGTGTTTAAATAACACTTCTCATTTTGGAATTCAAAGAATTCAGCACATGAGTTGCATGTTGTGAAAATTTTGTTATCTATTGATGGAATAGAGGCAAAGCAAGTGGACTATTTCACAATATTTATAAAGTTTGGTGGTTGGGAGCCACTTTGGCCTATATCTTTGCAAAGAATGAATTAATATTAGATTATATTAGTGAAAAATGATCAAATATAATCTAAATACTAATCCAAAATCAATATCTACAATGGTAATTAAGCTAGAGTGATTTGGTTAAAAAGGAAGCAAAAGGAAGGGTAAGGTAGAAAAGAGATGTTATTGATCTTTATCCAAAACATCATGACAAATTTCAAATGTTTTAAAAGTATACACTTAACCAATGTATAATATGAAATAACATGAGCTCAAATCTTACTAAACATTAGTCAAACATCTAAGGAATGATAAAATTGAAAATAAGAACTAATTTCACTTTACATCTTTACCCTTCAAACAAATAACATTAGCAAAAATGTAAGAAGAGTAAAGGAAATGAAATGAACTTGAGAAATTTCAATCAACATAGCATTGGCATAAGTTAAAAAATCTATAATTAAAAGATGCACACCAAGATTTCACAAGAACCATTCAAATCTAGAAATGAGAACATGAAAGTGAGAGAGAAACCTTAATAGCAAATGACACAAATGAATATGGATAATCTTTAAAAAATTAATTGCTTGCATTAATTGCTCAAATGTTTATACAAGTTTTTGGCTCAAAAAATCCCTCCCTTTTTACAAATGGCAATACTCTTTTTATAGAATTCAAGGAAGTATGTTGGTCAATCATATCCAACTATAAGTGTACAAGTGTAAGGATAGTTGTCTTTTCTACAAAGTTCTAGAATACACTAAACTTTTCCAAATGGACTAACCTATAGGCAATGTGCTTACAATTTGCACATGCCTTTACAAAATAATATTCTATTTTCAAAATATTACAAAGTTATACAAAAAAGGTATTCTTAATTAACTTAAGGTCCCTATTTTTGTTGAAGAATCTTCATCCTATAGTGTTGCTCATTGATGAACTAGAGGTCGACAATAAGCTTCAGAAAGAGATCTTTTCCATGATCTTTAAAGTCCTTGAGTTTATTCTCAAGCTTCTCTATTTATTTCTTGATGTCCTTGGCATCTCATATTTTCTCTTTAGATGATAGAAGTAAGCCCATGATCCTCTTGTTGTCATCTATTGTTTGACCTTACCCCTAGCTTCTCACCTCTTACATAAAATGAAAGGTCCTATGCTTGAAATCTTCATCAGTTATAAGCCCCAATGAGCTGAGGGTTATGGGTTCCTTAATCAAACTATCCAAGATAGGCAACATTCCTCCTTCTTGATATTTTAAATCCTTGGCTAGGTCTTCCATCTATTTGGACTAGTTACTTAGGGATTCAATCTTGTCTAGAAATATGGCCATAGTCATATTCAAATGTGCTAAGCTGATAGTTATAAAATAAAGGACTAGGTTCTTGGTCAAGGCCTTGATCAAGTCTTTCACTTGATAGATTGAATCCTTCCATTAGCTAACTCAACTTGTAGCCTTAGTGATTTGCTTCTCCATCACTCCCTACTTGGTTGTGACTACCTCCAAAGAGTTGAATAGGTCAGTCATGGTGTCCTCAAACCTTTTGAATATATCTTCATAGATTGATAAAATAATATATTCCTTCATATTATTATTTTTTTATAAGAGGCCCTTGATCATGGTTTTCAATTGTTGTGATTGGGTTTAGGTTAATCAATGATATTCTCCTCAAATATATTATATTCATCTAGATTTTTCCCTTCAATAGGGGTCAAACCTAGGAATGGCTCTAAATTTTTGAGGGTGAATTCCTCAACACTAATCATGGTATTTTTTTAAATTACTCTTTCTAGACCAATAGTCTCTAGGTTAACTTGAAATCCCACTAATGATTGAGTCCATTTTGGAGGTTTTAGAATTTCCATTTGTGTGTCGCTTGGCACCCGTGGAGTTGTTATCCTTTATTCCTCTTTTTTCTACAAGGCCATAATCCAAGGTTTGAGCTCATCATGCACATGGATATTGATATATTTTTTAATGGCCCAAGGATGGTGCATGGTTGAGATTTTATACAAATTCCCATATATAAACCAATCAAGAATGGTTGGACCATGGATTGGGTTCTCATTAGTAAAAATGTTAACCTCACTTAAAGGATGAGTGAACATCAACTTGGGTCTCTTTTTCCTTGCTAAAAATAATGCTATCTTAGCTTTCTTCTTGGGGACACTAACTGGGACTAAACCCAAATCCAATTCCCTCCCCTTCTCTTTCTATGCCTCCTCAGCCTGAGCTTCTTCTACTTGGGCATCTTCCTCATCTAATTGATAATCACTAGGTCACATCTGTAGTGCATCCTCCACTATTTCATTAGGATACAATGCTACTAAGTCAATAAATTTAGTTGGTGACTCTAGTTCTTTAGGATGGGTTTAATATAATGCCAACTCTCTAGGACTCCTTTCTTCTAGCCTCTATTCAATCTATAATTTAAGCCTTTATGTTTCTATTTGTGGCTATGTTGGAAGAGGTATAAAAGATGAAAATCTTAGCAAATGGTATTACCTGGGTCCCATCTACCATATATCATCACTTAGATTCTACTCCCTCAATAACCTAACCTCTAGTTTAATGATGTGCTTTTTAAATCTTACCAATACTTCTATTAATGAAGAAGCCTTGGTATACATTTTGTCATATAGTCCAGGCTAGTGATCATAGGTCTTGTTGATTCCTTTAGCCTTTAAATGTTTCCAAACCCTTTCTAAAGGGTCCCACTATCTCAACTCATCAATTTTCACATTGAAGGAGGTCTATACCTGGAGATAGTCCCTATATTATCCCATTGTTGAAACATAGTCCTACCAATGGTTAAGGGGAAGGTATGGATCAGTCCCTTTCTTTTTCTTCTACATACACCATCGATGCCATAAAACAATTGATATGCCACTTCTTTCTCTACCAATTTGATGGGCACTTAGACTGGTAGCCTAAGGGGTTGACTCAATGTTCCTTCAATTTTGATTATAGTAAAATCTCGGTATAACCAAATGTGCCCAATGACTTCAATGTATTTTTTAGTCAGAGTACTGACTCTCATCAATGGAATTACTATGATGGATTGAACCAAAGATGGGAAAACACAATCATAGATGAATTGGATATGGTCCCTATTTTTGAATATATGTAATTTCATTTAATATTGGGAGACAACCTATTTCCCATCAAATGGCCTTTATTTAATGTTGGGAATTTTGGTGGTGGATAGTAGGGCATACAAATAATATGACATCATATAAAATTGACCTTTATTCTTCTTTTAAATTCTATAGAACTACCTACTCAAACAAGTGTTGATGACCTCACCAAGGGGAGGGGTTTTCTCTCTCTTAACCATAAAATAAACCAAAGGCACCCATATTATGTCCACATAAGTCATGGTCAAATTACCACATAGTTTATTCATCAAGGTCATAATCATCTTGATTTTGGGCCTAAATTGGCTAATTTGGATATTACCAGTGAGGTTAAAAAATACTTGGTTCCTAGAATATAGACCAAAATTTAGGGTGGCCTCAAATAACTCTTCTTGGCCCACTCATTAATTGTGTCCATGTCTACTAAGGGTTTTATAAAGTTGTAGTAATTTTAAAATGTCAAAGGAGAAATACAAAAAATCTTCCTAAAGATACGTTCATGAACTAATATGCCTTGATCAATTTTACAATCCTTGGAGACAAGATCAATAACATCAATGTAGTGTAGTACCTCTAGTTTTACTACAACATAATGAAGGCTTATCATCTAAATGGTGACCATATAATAGTAATTTATTCTAATTGATTCATTATACTTGTCCTCCCTTATGATGGCTGGTAGCTCTTCAACAACCCAAAAAATCTTAGACCAATTATTATCTCTCATGTTCGATGCTACATCATTAAATTTTGTGTCCTTGAAGACCCTTCCATCTAAATATGTGGTTAGATAGATCTTTGTATCTTCTATGCATTTATTTTGGGCTACCATGACTATGATTTTGATAAATTTCTCATTAGTGGTCTACAGTTTGATCTTGGGTCAATTTTTACTTACTCATATGATGGTTCACTTAGACTTGATTATTATCAATTTAGGATCTAATTAGGGATTTTATAGATGCTAGGTATTTTTATAGCTTTAATGGTGGTGGATATTTACACTTAAGTGAGTTTCATGCCTTAAATTTTCATTTAGATCATGAATTTATACCTTCACCTTTTTGAGCCCACAAAATCTTTAGTTTTATTATTTTTTGTATATGTGGTATCATCGTGGAATTTTCATGATATACTTGCTCATTAATTTTTAAAAACATGATCATTTTTCTTTAAAAATATACTTTTATCTTGCATCATCAGATTATTCTACATATATCAACACTATTTATTGATCTTGATCTCAAAACTTGAATGCCATTGGTTGTAATATGCATTGGACCTTGAGGTTGTGCCACTTGGCAGTCCTATGGCCTCTCAAGCTCCATTAAAAAATCTTCATTGATTTCATACCATTGGATCTAGTGGGTATAAATCAACATGTGTTGTTGATATCCAAAAGGTGCTCAATCTTTAATGTGTACAAGGCTCTAAGGTTATGCCACTTGGAAGTCCTACGAGCATTCTAAGATCTATACTTTATGAAATCTATCAACTCACATGCTTTTTCCATGTGACAACCTTGTGTTAACTCAGAGGTTCATTAGAATCTCTTAGCTTGATATGTTCTGCTAATCTATATCTATACACTATAACATGTACCATTGATCTTCAAAAGGTGATCAATGTTTAAACTAGGGTCTACATCTTGACTTTTCAATCATCGATTTCACTCTGTAGAAATATTCTTATTCAGGTGAATGTAATTCATATATCATGATCCAAGAAGTCAAATGTGATTGGTTCCTATAATTATAAAAGGATTAAGTAAGCCTAGGAATGTATGTAAAGATTTGGACTAATTTTTTATTCATATTAATAAATATGAATAAACTTTAGTCTAAGGTATATTAAGCTAAGTTTACAACATATTAAAGGACCCTATGAATAATTAAAGTTGTAACACAATATCTTAGCCTAAGGTTTTATTGTATTAATGAATATAATTAAAACCTTAGGGTAAAAACTTAGGTTAAGTCTATGTTATAGTAGAAAGGACCCTTTTAGTCTTAATATTGATCTTTCATCATTAGATCAAGGTGATCTTAATTAATGTGGACTATCGATCTTGATCCATGGGGTCAAGCAAGATTGGTCCTATAGATTAGAATCTTTGGCTCATGGGGTCCACCTCACACCATTTGATTAACTTTTCCAATTAAACGTGGGTTGTTGATTTTATAAACAAGCACAATGTTTAAGTTAGGACTCAGGGATATATAAAAGTTAGGATAAAGTCTTAAGGCTAAGGTCTCATTTATGTTAATAAACACAAACAAGACTTTGGGAATAAGATTTTAGCCTAAGTTTGTAACAAAGTGACCATGTATATAATAAATTTGGACCATGATTAAGATAAAAGGGGAAGAGGGGGATTGGGACATAAAGGAGACCCAACATATAATTTTAGACTAAGGTTTGGTCATGTTGAAAAACATGACTAAATCTTAATATAAAAATTGAGCTAAGTCTATAACATGTTTAAAAGTGTTCCCACATGAATTGTTCTTTACCAATTTTGAGTTTGGTCCAAAATAACTTGTATTAAGGTTTATTAAGCAAGGGTTTGAAGAAGTTTTAAACATGGATTTAACTTGAATTTATATAGACTAAAGGCTAGTAAAATTCCAAATTATGATTAAACCATAAAATTTAGACATAGCCCATTCAAGAAGGACTTCATCAAACCTACAACCTAAAATATGAAGAACAAATGTTAGAAAATTTAGACAAGGTAAAACTAGAGCCATGAACAAATAAGCTAACCAAGTGAAGGTTTGGATGATCTTCAAATATAGATAATGTGCAAACATGTTAATGAAACTTTGATCAAGTGAATTTTTAATTTTAAGGTACAAATCTGCATAATTTATCACAAAGGTCCCCATTTTTTAGAAATGGGGGTATGTTGACCTCAATAAAGGGCAACTTCTAGGGGAAACATAACAATATGTTATAATTCAGAGACTCATGTTAAAAAAAATGACTAGATTACTTATTTCTCTTGATCATTGCCATTATCAAGATTATTTCATGGTTAAAATAAGTCTTGTACCTATAGAATTAGGATCAAACATCAAAACCTAGCCATGTTACATGTGTGATTTGATTCCACTTACTATTTTCCATGATATTTAAGGAACAACTTCTTGATTTCATGACTTTAACCATTAACATTAACTTACAACATATTTAGATATCTATTAAAAACCATGATTTAGCTTAAGGAAGGCTTGGGAATTGCTTTGCAACTAACCAAACATCCATAGTCATGATAGAGATACCTTTGGCTCCATTCAAGGCCTTGCTCCATTGCCATCTAGGCATCCATATCCATAGTGGAGATTACCAAAATCACCTTTGTTTGGAAAGATTTTGATTTTACAATAAACTCTTATTTTTTTTATTTTTTAGATCCTTTGGGATTTCTAGCAAAGGTTGGGAACCAATTTAACTAGGTTTAGGGATTTTTGTCAAGTGTTTGATCCTTATATAATCACCTATGGTTTTAACCTTTGTCCCAAGCAAGGATGTTTGTTAAGTGCAAACATGATTGTGTCCTAATAATTTAATATTTCATCCCACATGTCAAATTCTTTTTAAAACCAAGTTTAGATCATGACAATGTTTAAGATCTTATGGAACAGTTAACTTATCCATTAGTCCTTACTAGTTTATTTAAACTATAAAATTAAGCATACATTCTAAATCCATGATCAATAAATGGTGAGGATTTATAACTACATTTCTGAATAGTGGATTTCATGAGAAATTAGATGAACTTTGAGCTAAGGGATATCCAAAAGGACTTATTAGAAGCAAGAAACAAAGTAGGGATTACAAAGAAACAAAACAAGAAGCAAAGGAAAAATAAAAATATATATATAAACTTATGTATAAATAAGGGATAAGAAGGACAAACCAAAAAGAAACTAATATATCTTACCTACACTAACTCTTACCATCCTTGAAATTTATTCCATAAAGTCCCCAGGGGAAGCAACAAAAAATTAGTGCTTAAGGTACTACCCATTGGTGGGTAGTGTGAATTCTACTCCTTATAAGTATTTTAATTGAAGGTGTTATCTTCAATTATCTCAGAAATATAGTAGGGACCTATCCATAAATGTTTGAACTTCTCATGTTTACCTTTAGGCTTAGATGCCTTGTCTCAAAGAAGAACTAAGTCTCCTTCCCTGAACACCTTTATCTTTGATAATTTATCAAACCACCTCTCCACTATGGTTTGGTGCCTACTAAAATTAGCAAAATCCTCTTTTCATGAATCTTCTATCTAGATAATATCAAGAAACCTTGAGCTTGCCAATTCTTGATCCTCTTCTATGTATTCCTGTATGAACTTATATGTTGGTAACTTAAGGGTGATGGGAAAGATGGGCTCTTGGACATACACTAGCAAGAATGGATATGCTTTGAGAGCCTGCTTGATTCTAATTCTATCTAACTAAAGGGAATACTTATGTAGTTAATGCCATGTCCTATGCTTGTCTATTACAAACTTTTTTATTTCCTTCATCATGTTCTTATTAGTCAATTTAGATACTAAATTACCTTGAGGATAATGATTGGATGAGAACTTGAGAATGATGTTATTATCATATGCACATTCTATCATCTCTATGGATATAAAATATGATCCATTATCACATACTAGAGATACAGGTGTCCCAAACTTGACACATATGTTTTTTTATAAAAAACTAATCACTTCTTTGGTTTTGCATTGTTTAGTAGTCATTGCCTCTGTCCATCTAGTGAAGTAGTCAGTAGTAGTTAGAATGTATTTGTGACCTTATAATGAATTGGGGTTTATTACCTCCATGAAATATAATCCCCACTGAGAAAAAGTTTTATCTACCATAATTGGTTGTAGTGGCATGGCTGCTTTAGTCTCTTTTGTGCTAGAGACTTAAAATAAATGGCACTACCTTACATGTTTGTGGGCATCCTTAAAGACTGTGGGCCAATAGTAACCAGATCTAAGAATTTTATGATTTTTTTTCCTTCTAGATGGATGTCCACTTCCTAACTTCTCATGAAAAGTACTCATGATTTTAGTTTCTTCTTCTTTGGATACACATCTCAAGTAAATGCCTTCAATTTTTTTTGTACAACACTCTATCTTTAATTAGGTAGTGGTCTACCTTTAGTCTTAGGTATCTTATTCACTCTTTGGTCAACTTATAGGACAAGTTCCATTGATCATTAGATGGATAATAAGATCATACCAATCATTAGACTGAAAGCTTTGTTGTTCAACTTTCATGACACTTAGCTTGGGGTTAGTATTAGTAATCAATTGGATTAGTCCTTAGCACCCTACTAATTTTTCCATCTTCATTTCAATGTCATACTCTTGAATAATAGACATCCACTTATCTCTCATTTATCATAGTTTATTTTGACTTAGCATGAGCTTGGTGTTAGGGTCTAGTAAGATTTCATGCTCCTTTTTCCTAATAATGTAGTGTCTAAATTTCTTTACTACCTTAAATAATAAACATTCTTTCATGTCAATTAAAAAATAATTTAAATCAACACTCTTAAATTTTGTGCTCATGAAAGCAATTGGATGATCACATGCATAAAGTTTTTGAGTTAAAACTACAACAATAGTAAGATTAGAAGAAAAGGAATAAAAGTAAAAATCTTTAGAGAAGTCTGGACTTATTAGGAATGGAGCTTGTCTAATTATCTCCTTGATGTCCTTAAAATCCTTCTTGTTTTATTTATTCCAAGTTATTTTAACATGTTTCTTTAGCATATCATTCAATGGCTTGATAATTTATGAAAAGCCAAAAATAAACTTTCTTACAAAATTAAGTTTTCCAAAGACTTAATTTAGGTTTTTCCTACTATTATGAGGCTCAATTTTTGATATATCATCTACTATATCTAGGTCTATAGATATTCCCTCTTTAGTGATAACATGCCTTAATAGTTTTCCCTTAATAACACATAAAATAATTTTCTTTGGGTAGAGAAAAGTTCCATACCTTCTACACCTTTTGAATACCTATTATAAATGCATGATGTGGTCCTCCCTATTCCTAGAAAACATAGTCATAACATCCATGTATATAATAATGCATTTACATACCAAACCTTAGATAACATGATCTATGTCCCTTTATAACATTACCCCTATGTTTATCAGCCCAAATGGCATTCTTTTATAGGCAAATGTGCCCCACTTGGTAGTAAAGGTAGTTTTCATCATGTCTTCTTGATTTACTAGCACCTGGTTATACCCTGAAAAACCATCAAGAAAGGACATCATGATAGAACCAAAAATTCTTTGTATTACTTGGTTGAGAGAAGGGAGGGGGTAATTATCTTTTTCAGATGCTCTATTTAGGTTTCTAAAATCAATGTATAGTCTGATTTCACCATTTATTTTCCTAACTAGGACTAAATTAGCAACCCAATTGGAATGCCTAATGGGAAATACAATCTTGGCATATAAGAGATTCTTGACCTCTGTATACATTAATGGTTCATATATTGGGTTGACAAGCCTCTACTTTTGTCTAAAAGTTTTTCAATTTTATTTTAATGGTATGGTATGTGTTATGACTTTTGGACCAAAAATATTCATGTCATCATAGGACCATTCTATTATGTCTTTATATTTGGCCATCATTTCTTTATATTTTTTATTTTCCAAACTTGTACATGTTGTACCAATATTAACCAGCTAAGGTTAAACTTGAAATCCAAGATAAATTATGTTATAATCCTTCCAAATTACTTTGGGAGTCTTGGTTTTCTCAAGTAGTTTATCTTGATCAAACAAAATCTCTAAGGTAATCATTCCCTTGGGAATTTCATTGTCATTCAGTTGAATGACCTTATCATTAAGTTTGATTTAATTATTCTCATTATCGAGGAGACTAGCATCATCAATAATATGACCTTCAAAGACTCTTAAACTGGTCATGAATTCTATGATTTATAAGTCATCACTAAATACCTATAGATGGTTTATATTATCAAGGATGGAAGGGTAGGAAACTAGTTCAATACTAAATTTTGGGGAGTCTTGGTCTAGTATTAGATTGGCTGCAACATAGGCTAGCTCATCAACTACCTTGTTTTCTTCTCTAGGAATGGAGATAAGGTTGAAAGCATAAAAATACTCTAATAAATCCTAGACTCTAAACTTGTATCTCTTAAGGTATAATAACTTTCATTGGTACCTACTCTTTACCTAGTTAACTACTATCTCTAAGTCACCATGTACTAGTAGTTCCTTGAATTTATATTTGATGGAAAATTAAAAGCCTAAGATTAATGCTTCATATTATACAAGATTATTAGTGCATAGAAACTAAATTTTGAAAGAAGCACAATATTCTTTACCAACAGGGTTAGTTAGAACAATTCCTACTCTAGATCCAGACTTACACCTAACATCATCAAAATGTAACTTCCAAAGTCCAAGTATAATATGAGTACCTTTAGAATCACATACATTAACAGTCTAAAGAGTGAAAAATCCTAAATCAAAGTTGATTATGTTAACCTTATCATTAATTGCATTATACTTAGTGATCATATGCCTAATTTTAGGATCCCTTTCTATCTTGATTTAGTAGGGGACTCCCTTATAAGGCAATGACATATGTGAACAATATATTAAAATGTACCCATTCAAGCACCTAGTCTAGTATCTACTTAATAGCATCCCATAAGCATTAAGGATGTCCACTACTTGGATATCAATGAATTGTTAGATCCTTGGCTCTGAGGTAATCTACATGTGAACATTCAATAATTCACCAATCACTTTGACCTTTGATATATCTAATTGAGTTACAACTCTATCAAATCTAATCGGATTCAAACCTAATTTTTCATAAATACACTTTGGTATAATATTTTTAGATGCAATAGAATCCAATAAATAATTTTGTAGATTATTACTAAAGATCTTGATTGTGAGTAGGAAAAGAGGAACACCTATTTTACTTTTGTGTATTACAACATTAGCATGGGCAGATTTTTGATACTTATTGGGATTTTGGGATAAATATTCCAACAAGATATCTCTCTATTCAATCATCTATGTCAACTCATGCAAGGTAATGTTAGATTTGATCTTCTTCATGCCTTCTATTATGTTATACCTAGTCCTATTAGAAGAATTAGATGTATCAATAGTGGGTTTATAAGTACTACCCTTAGAAGGATTTGGATTATTATCTGATGTAGTATCAGGGGGCATCTCAAAGTTATTTGGAGGAGTGGAATTAGTTAATGGTTTCTTCTACTCCTTGTTTCTCATAAGATAAGTCTTCTTTAGGAATTACTGAAAGCATGTATCTCTTCAAGAATATCTTCAACCTCATTATCTTTTTTAAAATGAAACTCAGCTGTCTCTACCATGAACATTGAATCAACAAACCTAGATGACCTTGAGGAACTAGATGTACCTACATCAAAATCCTTATTAGGGACAAATTCAAAAGTATCTAATTCTTCTTGGAAATATTAAAAATAATTATAGAATTCATTTCGATCTATTTCACCATGATTATAAGTGTAATGAACTCTATAATAATTGATCAATGCAACATCAATAAGATTTATGTCCATTATTTTATTATCGACAAATGATTTATTATTTTTTTTGATATTGTAACTGTCATTCTAAAACCTATTATTTGGCCTATTGAATTTTTGAAAAGATAATTTCCTTCTATATCTTTCCTCATTATTACCCACTTGATTTTACAACTAAAGGAAATCAATTCTTAGATTTTGAACCATCTTTAAGATGGAATCATTCCCATTCTTGGGGGTTTATAAATTGTGAACTTGGTTATTATCAGTGTAAGTGGTTGGCATCAGAGCTCTTTGATCATGTGGATTAGATCCATTTATAGCATTGTTTAGGAATACCAAGTTTTGAGTAGGATGAGAATGTCTCAAAGGTAGTTGGTTCATGACTAGAAGTTATTTTAAGGAAGGCACATTTTGGTTAGCATTAGGAATAACATTCAGAATGAGAAAATGTGGATTGGTATTAGGAATGGAGTATGCTAATTTTCCTTGGGGTTGCATCTGGTCACTAATAATCATAGCCTTGGTATATTCTAAATCTAATGTGTTTATGGTCCCAACAACTCTCTTTATAAATATAGAAGTCATAGGATCTAAAGCATCCTTATAGATTTCTAAGGTTAAAGCCTCATCAAGTCTATAAGGAGCTATAGTCCTACTAAAAATTCTTGGGAAAATAGCAGTTAAAGCTATTATGGGATCATTTTCATCCCTTTTCAAAGTGGTGAACTATTGGTACAAGACACAAGGACTAATAATTTACCAAATTGGCCAATGAAAACATTGTTAAAATCCACCCAACTAGTAATGTAATTTTTAAAGATATTTAGAAACCATTCATATATAGCATCTTTAAAATTAAAAGGAAATAATCTATATGTTACATCTTCATGGATGACATTTAGTAATCTTAATGTAGCTTTGAAACTCTTAATGTGTTTTTCAATAGTTACAATGTCATTAGGACTAAATATTGGCAAATATTTTTCATGATTTTGAGGAAGGTCATATACCACACCAAGAACATTTATTGAGGAGCCACCTATAAAATTCATACCTTAATAAGGATCAAACATAGGAGAATCTTGAATTAGTAAAGTTGGTAAAGACTTTGAAAGTCTCCACTTACATTTATCTTGCTTGATTCTCTTATGAACTTATAATGAAAGTAAAGGTTTTCTTGTCTCTAAATATGACCTTGTCCTAATTATTAGTAATTCAAACTTGTGGGATTTGAATCCTATTTGAAATAAAATGTGTTAGTCTTATCTTTATAGGAAACAATGATTATACTTGCACATTAAGACAAATTTTCTATGATTTATATAAAGGATGACAAAAGACAACAATCTTTAATTAAGTTAGATCAAAGATGTATCCAAATATGTAAGTATGATTGATATTTACATGTTTAAGTTCAAATTAACTCAAATTAGCAAAGGAGATATGAATATTTGATCAAAATAGCTATTACTAACCTCAAACCTGTTGAATTGAAAAAGCTTAAGCCATCTTTACCATAATTAAGCATATACTTTAAAGGAAACATAAATATGGATCTAAGATCACAAATATCAATGGTATTTACACAATTGGATAAATATTGACACAATTTTGCAAAGGTTACACAAATATTTGAACACAATTCACAAAAATTATCAAAGATACTTTAAATCTACAAAGATCTAGTATGGCCTTCCTTCTAGCGCTAGCAAAGCTCTTCTTTTTTATGCCTTAATATGTACCATAGGTACTTAGAGTGTTTAAAGAACACTTCTTATTTTAGAATTCAAAGAATTCAATTCATGAGTTGTAGGTTATGATAATCTTGTTATCTGTTGATGGAATAGAGGCAAATCAAGTGGAGTATTTCATAATATTTATAAATTTTATTAGTTTGGAGCCACCTTGGCCTATATATTTACGAAGAATGAAGAAATATTAGCTAATTTTAGTGAATTATGATCAAAGATAATCTAAATCCTAATCTAAAATGAATAGCTATAGTGGTAATTAAGATAGAGTGATTTAGTTAAAAAAGAAGCAAAAGGAAGGGTAAGTTAGAAAAGAGATGTTGCTAATCTTTATCCCAAACATCATGAAAAAGTTCAAATTTTTTCCAAGCTTACACTTAACCAATTTATAATATGAAATAGTAAGAGCTCAAATATTAATACACATTAAGTGAAGCTCTTCCTGTTGATGGCTTAATATGCATCACAATTTATTAGAGTGTTTAAATAACACTTCTCATTTTAGAATTTAGTGCATGAGTTGAAAGTTGTGATAATCATGTTATCTATTGATGGAATAGAGGTAAAAAAAGTGGAATATTTCACAATATTTATAAATTTTGGTGGTTGGGAGCCACCTTGGCCTATATCTATGAAAATAATGAAGAAATCTTAGCTAATTATAGTGCATTACAATCAAAGCTAATCTAAAGACTAATCTAAAATGAATATCTAGAATGGTAATTAAGATAGAGTGATTTGGTTAAAAAGGAAGAAAAAGGAAGGGTAAGGTATGAAAGAGATGATAATAATCTTTATCCCAAACATCATGACAAAGTTCAAATGTTTTCCAAGTATACACTTAATCAATGTATAATATGAAATATCATGAGCTCAAATCTTACTACACATTAGGCAAACATATAAGGAATGAGAAAATTGAAAATAATAACTAAGTTCACTTTAAAGATTTAACCTACAAACAAACAACATTAGCCTGCATATAAGAAGAGTAAAGGAAACATAATGAACTTGAGAACTTTTAGTCAACCTAGCATAGGCATAAGTTAACAACTATGCAATTAAAAGATGCACACCAAGATTTCACAACAACCATTCAAATATGTAAATGAGAACAAATAAGTGAGAGAGAAACCATAATAATAAATGACACAAATTACTATGGATAATCTTTGTAGAATTCTTCACTTGCATTAATTGCTCAAAATTTTACACAAGTTTTAACTCAAAAACTCCCTGCCTTTTTACAAATGGCAATACTCCTTTTATAAAATTCAAAGAAGTATGTCAGTCAATCATATACACCTAAAAGTGTATAATTGTAAGGATATCTATCCTTTCTAAAAATTTATAGAATACACTAAACTTCTAAATGGACTAACCTATAAGAAATGTGCTTACAAATTACACATGCCTTTATTAAAAAATGTTCTATTTTCAAAATATTACAAATTTATACAAAAAGAATATTCCTAACTAACTTGAGGTCCCTATTTTTGTTGAATAATATTTATCCTATAATGTTACTCATTATTGAATTGGAGGTTGACAACAAGATTTAGGAAGAGCTCCTTTCCATGATATTCTAGGTCCTTGAGGTTCTTCTCAAGCTTCACTATTGCTTGCTTGATGTCCTAGGCATATCTTATTTTCTCTTCAGATAACACAAGTAAGCCCATTATCCTCTTATTGTCATCTATTACTTGACCTTGCCCATAGCTTCTCACCTCCTACATAAACTGAAAGGTCATGTGATTTAACTCTTCATCAGTTATAAGCCCCAATGAGCTAAGGGCTATGGATTCCTTAATCAAATTATCCAAGATATACAACATTAAAACTTCCTATTGTTTAAAATCCTTGGCCATGTCCTCCATTATTTTGGATTAGTTACTTAAGGATTCAATATTTTCTACCAATATGTCCATGGCCATATTCAAATGTGTTAAGTTGATAGTCCTAAAATTAGGGATAAGGTTCTTGGTCAATGCCTTGATCAAGTCTTTCACTTGATCGCTTGAAGCCTGTCATTGGCTAACTCGTCCTATAACATTAGTGATTTGATTCTCCATCACTCCTTGCCTAGTTATAATTGACTTCAATTAGTTTAATAAGTCAGTCATGGTATCCTCAAACCTTTTGAATATGTCTTCATGGATTCATAAGACAACAACTTCCTTCAAATTCTTATTTTATTATAAGAGGCCCTTTGATCATGGTTTACAATTATTATGATTGGGTTTGGGATACATCAAGGATCTTCTCCTCAAATATTTTATCGTTTCCTATATTTTTCCCTTCAACATGGGTTAGACCTATGAATGGATCTATCTTTTGGATGGTGAATTCCTCCCTACCAATCATGGCCTTCTTTTCAATTACTCTTTCCAAACTAGCAATCTCTGGGTTAAATTGAACTCCCACTGATGATTGAGTCACTTTTGGAGGTTCTATAGTTTCCATTTGTGTGCCACTTGTCTCCCTTAGAGTTGTCATCCTTTGTTCCTCTCTTTCTGCAAGGCCACAATCCAAGGTTTGAGCTCATCATGCACATGGATATTGACATATTTTGTAATGGCCCAAGGATCATGCATGGTTGGGATTTTTTGTAACTTCCCATATATAAACCATTAAAAAATGGTTGGACCATGGATTGGGTTCTCATCACTAAAAAGGTTAACCTCACTCAAAGGATGAGTGAAAGTCAACTTGGGTCTCTTTTTACCTATTAGAACCAATTCTAGCTCATCTTTCCTCTTGGGGAGACTAACTGGGACTAAACCCAAAGCCAATTCCTTACCCTTCTCTTTATCTATATCCTTAACTTAGGCTTCTACTTGGACATCTTCCTCATCTGATTGATAAGTACTAGATAACACTATAGTGAATCCTCCACTATTTCTTTAAGATCTAATGCTACTAAGTCAATGAATTCAATTGGTGACTCTAGTTCTTTACGCTAGGTTGAATATGATGCCACCTTTATAGGTCTCTTTTATTTTAGCCTCTATTGAATATGTGCTTTAGGACTTTGTGTTTCTATTTTTGGTTATGCTAGAAGAGGTCTAGAAGATGAAGCTACTAGCAAATGGTATTTCCTAGGTCCCATGTGACATATATAATCACTTGGATTATATTCTATCAACAACCTATCCTCTAGTTTAATGTTGTCATTTTTCAATCTTGTTGATACTTATATTAATGAAGAAGCTTTGGTATACATTATGTCATATATTCCATGATGGTGATCGTAGGTCATGTTGATTCTTTAGCCTTTAAATGTTTCAAAACTCTTTTCAAGGGTTCCCACTATCTCAACTCATCAATTTATAGATTGAAAGAGGTCATATACCTAGAGATAGTATCTAAATTGTCCCATTGTTGAAACATAGTCCTATTAATGGTTAAGGGAAAGGTATGGGGAAATACCTTCTTTTTGCTTCTACATACACCATCTATGTTATAGAACAATTGATATGCCACTTCTTGCTCTTCCAATTTAATGGGAACATAGACTATAACCTAAGGGGTTGACTCAAATTTTCTTCAATTCTGATTATATTACAATCCAAGAATAACTAAATGTCCCCAATGGGTTCAACATATTTTTTGGTCAGAGGGATAACTCTCATCATTGGAATTCCTATGATGGCTTCAACCAAGGTTGGGAAAAAAAATCATAGATAAATTGAATATGGTCCTAGTATTTGAATATATGAAATTTCAAGTAATATTGGGAGATAATTTGTTTCCCATTAGGTGACCATTCTTTAATCTTAGAATTTTGGTGGTGGATAGTAGGGCATCCAATAAATATGACATCATATAAAACTAGCCTTTACTCTTCTTTTTAATTCCAGAGAAATACCTACTCAAACAAGTGCTAATAACCTCACCAAGGGGAGGGGTTTTCTCTCTCTTGACCATAAAATAAACCAAAGGCACCAAGATTGTGTCCATGTAAGTGATGGCCACCTTCCCACATATCTTATTCATCAGGGTCATAATCATCTTGATCTAGAGCCTAAATTGGCTAATTAGAATGTTGTCATTGAGGTCATAAAATACTTGGTCCCAAAAATATAGCTAAGGAGTCAGGGTGACCTTTAAATCACTCTTCTTGGCCCACTAATTGATTGTGGCCATGTCTACTTGGGGTTTTGGCAATTTGTAGTAGTTTTCAAATGCTATAAGATAAATATAAGAAACCTTCCTAAGGTTATGCTCATGAACTAACATACACTAATCAATTTTACAATCCTTGAAGATAGTAGTAATAACATAAATGTAGTGTAGTACCTCTGGTTTTGCTATAACATAATTAAGACTTATCATTTGAATGGTGACCATGTCATAGTAACTTATTCTAATTGATGCATTCTTCTCATCCTCCCTTATAATGGTTGGTAGTTCTTAAATGGACCTAAAAATCTTGGACTAATTATTATCTCATGTGGTTAATGTTAAAACATCAAATTCTATGGCCTTGAAGACTCTTCCTTCTAAATCTATGGTTAAATAAAGCTTTGTATCTTCTTTGTATTGATTTTGGTCTGCCATGACTATGAAATTGATAAATTGCTCACTAATGCTCTATAGTTTGATCCTTAGTCAAGTTGTACTTGCTTAAATGATTATTCACTTACTTAAACTTGATTGTGATCAATTGAGGATTGAATTAGGGATTTTTTAGATGTTAGGGCTTTTCTACAGCTTTAATGGTAGTGGTTATTTTCACTTAAGTGAGTTTCATGCCTTAGATTTTCATTTGGATCATGTATTTATACCTTCACCTTTCTAAGCTCACAAAATATTTATTTTTGTCACTTTCTATCTATGTGGCATCTATGTGGCATTTTTAGGGTAAAATTGCTCATTAATGTTTAAAAACATGACCATTTTTATTTGATAATCTACTTTTATCTCACACCATCAGATTATTTTTCATGGATCAACAGTATTCATTGATCTTGATATTTGAATGCCATTGACTACAATATGCATTGGGCCTCGAGTTTGTGCCTCTTGGTAGTCTCACAAGACTCTCGAGATCCTTTGAAAAGTCTTCATTAATTTCACACCATTGGATCTAGTGGGTATAAATCAATGTAAGTCATTGATCTCTAAAAGGTGCTCAGTCTTTAATGTGTATAAGGCTTTGAGGTTTTGCCACTTGGCAGTCTCATAGACCTTCTAAGCTCTACACCTTATCAATTCTATTAGCTCACATTATTTCACCACGTGGTAGCCTCACATTAACTTGGAGATTCATTGGAAGGTCTTGACTTGATATACTCCATTGATCTAGATCTATACACTACAATGTGTATCATTGATCTTCAAAAGGTGCTCAATGTTTAAACTAGGGTCATGACTTGACTTTTCAATCATTTAATTCACTCTATAATATTGTTCTCATCTAGGTGAATATGGGCCATAAATCATGATCCAGGCAGTCGAACATGATTAATTCCTATAATTATAAAAGGATTAAGTTAGCCCAGGAATATATGTAAAGATTTGGACTAATTTTTTTATCTATATTAATAAATACAAATAAAATTTAGTTTAAGGTATATTAAGCTAAGTTTACAACATATTAAAGGACCCTATGAATAATTAAAGTCATAACATAAGATCTTAGCCTAAGGTTTTACTATATTAATAAATACAATTAAAACCTTAGGGTAAAAAATTAGGTTAATTCTATGTTATAGTAAAAGTGACCCTTTTAGTCTTAATATTTATCTCATTTTGTTGGATCGAGGTGATTTGAATGAATGTGGAATGTCGATCTTGATCCATAGGGTTGAGTAAGATTAGTCTCGTGGATTAGAATCCTTGGCTCATCAAGACCATCTTGCACTATATGATTAACTTTACCTGATTAAATGTGGGTCATTGATCTTGTGAACAAGCACAATGTTTAAGTTAAGACTCATATATATATATATATATATATATATATATATATATATATATATATATATATATATATATATATATATATATATATATAACTTGGGATAAATTCTTAAGGCTAAGGTCTTATTTATATTAATAAACATGAAAAGGACTTAAGGATTAATATTTTAGCCTAAGTTTATAACAAAGGGACCATACATATAATAAAGTTGGACAATACTTAAGATAAAATGGGATGAGGGTGTTAGGACATAAAGGAGACCCAACATATAATTTTAGACTAAGGTTTGGTCATGTTTAAAAACATGACTAAACCTTAGTATACAAATTGAGCTAAGTCTATAACATGTTTAAAAGTGTTCCTATGTGAATTTTTCCCACCAATTTTGAATTTGGTCCAAAAGAACATGCATTAGGGTTTCTTAAGCAAGGGTTTGAAGAATTTTTAAACCTAGATTTAACTTGAATTTCTATAGGATTAAACCATAAAATTTAGACACAACCCATTTAAGAAGTGCTTCACCAAACCTGCAACCTAAAATATGAAGAACAAATGTTAGCAAATTTAGACAAGGTCAAACCAGAACCATGCATAAATAAGCAAACCCAGTGAAGGTGTGGATGATCTTCAAATATAGATAATGTGCAAACATGTTAATGATGCTCTAAACAACTAAATTTTTAATTTTAAGGTACAAATCTACATAATTTATCACAAGGGTCCCCATTTTTCAAAAATGGGGGTATGTTGACCTCAATAAGTCCTTAATAATTTTTAAATTTATATTAATAGATTTTTATTTAATGTGAATTTATAAACTCTTGTTATGCCATCCATATAAAGTAGTAGAGTCAAGTTATATCAATGTTTAAGACATTTTTAGTATAAAGAGTCAACATCATTTTAAGGACACATTATCAATTGAAGTTGACATCCATTGAGTAAAATTGAGGTGGGGGGAATAAAATGGAAAGGAAAAATCCAATTGATAAGTTTAATGGAAAGGATTTCTATACATGTAAAATCCAAATACAGTTCATTCAACAAAAAAATAACTTTAGGATATTATCGATGGCACTATGGAAAGGCCAACAAATGTTGATGGGATCTAAAAGTACAAGGTCAAGGACAAAAAATCCTTTGCCATTATTGGTCTTACTTTATCAAAACCATATCTACATCATGTAAACTTCAAAATATCCTCTAAATAAATCTAAGAATCGTTAAACACACTATTTATATCTCAAGTTGATAGTGATAAAATAACTATGCATAAAAAAATATATGGGTTAAAAATGGAAGAAGACATAGATATAGTATCTCACATTGATATCAATTTCCATTCTCTCATAAAATAGTTGGCTAGAATAAAATAATAAATAAATGAAAATGATGCAAAACCTATAATTTTAAATAACACACCAAGCATTATGTCTAATATGGTGTTTACTCTAAGTAAGCTAAATCCAAGTTTAGAGAACATTATATCGACATTGATTGATGAGGGAAATAAAACTAAAAACAATGTTTCAAAATAATAAGAAGTGTTAATCACATAAAACAAGTCAAGAAATTATAAAAATATAAAATATTTGTTCAAATCCATAAATGGAAAAAATAAATACACATGTTTTTATTGTTGAAAACCAAGGTATATTATTATGAATTACAAGCAAAGAGCACAAGATCTTATTGATGGAAAGCTGCAAGAAAAATCCATGGAAATTGAATAAAATGACTAGGAAAAATTCATTTCTTATTCCAATAATGAATAATTTTCCTATCTAAGTGACAAAGATTATGTGTACTAAATATCTATGTGTGTTTATGTGGTTTGTATTTCCCCATGTGAGCAGTAGGGGGAATTTTGTAAATAATATTATTTGTATTCACATCAAATGAGATATTAGTTTGTTAATAAATTGGCATAAGTGATTTAGTAAACAAATCATGTAGAGATTATGTAGGCTATCTAGGAAAGATTATATGTTTGTTAGTTGTTAAAACAACTAACCTATTATTAGGGAGAGTCGTTATAAGATAATTTACATATAATTATATTTTTCTCATTGAATAAATTATATTATTGTTATTTACCTAAATCTAACATTTTTCTCCTCTATTCATTTTATCATAAATTTATTTTATGAATATTAGTCAATCTAAATAGGGGTTGATGAATAACTATGAACACCAAATACAATGACATAATATTTCATCCTTAGAATTAATTGTAGAGAAATAATCTATGTCAATTTTATTTACACTTTTAATTTAATTTTCATGGCTATACTTTCATGAGAACTCACTTGAAATGTGTCTTGTTGTCATTTATTTTGGATACTTAGTCACACATTTATTTTTTTTAAATCAATCAGTCATTGATAGATGTCATTATTTCTCTTAGTCATGTCTTATATTATATTTATTTGTGGGGTTATATAGTTTCATATTGGGTTGATATTTTTAGTTGTATCGATGTGAGACATGTCATGTGGTTTCTCCTAATCAATTGGTTCATGGCTCCCTTTGATATTATTGTATTTTTACTTATGTTTGATTAATTAAGTCAATGCTATATGGAATGAAACATGGAAAATGATTTTATTACGAGGGACACATGTATTATTACATGAATGATATGTTATTTATAGCTATATTAAGTTGGACACATGGTACCTTATCACTTGATCATTTGGTTGTAAGTTTTATAATATGCCATTCTAACCATTTCCTTATGTGGTGAGATGGTGAATCTTAGAATGATATTGATGCATAATTATTTAACTATATTTGAGATTTTAAACTTTTAAATGTAGGTTTTAAATTAAATAATATGATGACACTTGGCATGATCTCATTGCATCACTCTACCATTGTTTATGTAAATTTGATTTTTTTTATAGACCAATGATGAATTGAGATGATGACACTTGGCATGATATTAATACATCACTTGGTTTGGATAATCATACCATTATTCATATAAATATTGTGGTGTAATAATGTTTGTCATGATCTTGATGCGTTAGGACACTAGAGACATGGAAAAGTCAACCAATTTTAGGTACAATTACTGAAGAAGTTGTATACTTAATTTGATGTGAAAATGATATTTTAAAGACTAAATCCATACTATATCTTTGAGTGTGAGAAAAAAATGTTTCCATTTAATCTCTGACCTGTACATGTGAACCAAATAACTTCAAATGAGCATTGGTAGTTTTTGTTAGTCATGAAAATAAAATCTAGTGTTCATCAAATAATACCTAAATTTTAAGCCAAAAATAACTCATGATTAATAATGTTTAGGCCAAGGTATCATTTGGTATGAAGTTATTTTATGCTCTAATATTACCTAAACATGTAACCTTGAATATGGAATGGGTAAATTTTTGAAAACTTTAAAAATAGGTTGTGTTAGTCATAATAGGAATAATGAGCTAAAAATTAAACAAAATTTGCAATCACAATTCAATATTATATAGAAACTTATAAATCATATTATGATACTTTATAAGCCAATAATCATGTAAAACTATGAATTATGAGAATCACCTCTAATCATACCCAAAAACTATTGTGTTTTTATCAGTACCAAAATACCTATATGTATTTCTAAAACCATTAAAAACCTTAACCAAAAACTTTGTGATCAAATGTCATTATATGAACACAACTTGTACCCAAAAATGTCATTTGAATTAATTAAACATGATGAAAATAAACATAAAAAATAAATTATCAAAATATAACCATAAAATAATAAAAATCAAATAAGGACATGCATTTTCCAATGCTAATAAATAAAATTTTGACTATACTAATAGAGCCATCATCAAGTGTCGATCTAACATTTGTAAAAAATGTAATGATAAAATCCAACCAACCAATATAAATTATCATTTTTCAAATCCTTAATAATCACACTAAGTAATTAAAATATAAACCACTTAAGTTACTACTAAGTTTTGGGTCACCTTATTTGCTTATAAGGTTTGTATTCATACTAAAAACATTAATTACCTTCAACATTGATTTCTATCAAAATCCAAATAAAAATTTCCACAAGATATAGTAGGAGTGGCATGTTTAGGTCATTCCTATATGGGATTAGGATCAAAGTGGATATCAATAAAAATGTAGTATGGCCCAAATAAACATAAATTATAATTATTACAAGGTGAATATAAAGTTTTGATGCAGGCCATTATAGGTTTAAAAACTATGGTTGGTTGAAGGAGAATGAATTATTGTTCACCTAAACATGCCAAAAATAATTTAATATGATTGAGAATGTGGAAAATATAATCAATTTTATAATCTACTTAGTTTGAAAATGCAACAATTTGTTCAGTTTTATTTTGAACCAAATGTAGCAAAATTTCTTTAAAATGTAAGACTAATGAAAATTATGATGGAAATTTTTTCAAAATGAGGAATTTGTAATTGTTTTTTTCCAATTTTAAATCTAGATATAACACCACTAACATTCAATACAATTTGAAGGTATACTTATTAAATATGCATAGAATAAGCATATAAAACTTTAAAATAAAGATCATACCCAAAATGATGGTATGTAATCGAAGATGTTATTGATTTAAAGAATAGTCTAATCCCTACCAAGTATACCAATTCAAGGTGAATGGAATAAGAATATAAAAACTTAAGATAAATACCAAAAAATCAACAAAGTGGGAGATAATTACTCTTATGGAATTCTTCAAAATCCACTCCTAGGATTTTGTAATGGCATTCCAGGGATTGTTCTAGTAGGTAACTAGATTTTTATTGGCATTTCAAGTGTAATGTTTCCAAGAAGGTTTATTGAACTAATATAAATCATTTTTTTTTTAATTTTTAAATTAATAAGTGTAATGGTAGAGTCAAAACTCAAGACCACATGTTTTAGCATCCTATAAAAATGTTTCTAAAGCTTATTAATTTTTATCTTTTGCCTCCCAAGAGGTCAGAGAATAACATACCTATCACTATCATTCTTATATTTATTATTTTTCATCTTTTTGTTCCCCATTTCCATGATGTAAGTGTTTTTTTCATCATCAATGGGTTTCCTCTTTTGACTCTTCATTTTTTCATTCTTAATGATTTTGTTGCTTTGCAAGTTTCCCTTCTCTTCCATATGATTTTTTTAATGATTTATTATTATAAATTTCTCAAAAAAACACTACATTTTTTATGTGTTTTAAAATATATATTTTGATAAAAGGTAAACTAGGGGTTTTGAAAGGCCACAAAATTTTGAACAATACTAGAAATATGTGACAATATCTCACCATAAATAATGTTAAAAAGTGATAGGCCCAAAAAACCAAAAGGATGCCTAAAGAATAAAGATAAAAATATGGTTTATACAAACCCAAAAATAAAATAACACTAAAAATAAAATAAAACTATAGTGGGACATCTTTAAAGGTCTCAAAACTAGAAACAACCAAAACATTACTATCTAGGTTTTTTTGCGTTTGTTTTTTCTTATGAGATGTAAATCCTCTTCCTTGAAAGAATCATGATATGATAAATATTTTTTTAACTTTAGGATTCTAAGATTATATATTGGTGATTATAGTTATTTATGTTATTTAACATCAAACATTTTAATACAATAGAATTGCTCATAATTAGCAATGATTAGATCTTGGGTGAAAACCTCCCTATCCTTTTTAGTAGGGATTATTTCCTCATTATAATTCCTTAAGAAAATAAATATTTGGTTGGTTAATCCATCACCCATAATTCTCAATAACATTTATTTTAGTCATAAAACCTCCATGGTATGCCTTTAGTCCCTCTTTAGTAGCCTTTAGTTCATATCTATATCTCTTTATGGAATGGGATGACTCTAACTTAAGAGAATCTATAGAAGACATGATTCCAACATTATTGAGTGTTTTAGAATATAATTGTAAATATTGAATAGGTTAAATTATATTACTTATTATTTTTTCCTTTTATATTTATATCTTGCTAATATATATATTTAAAAATATATAAATGCAATATTCCAAATTTTCACTAACAAGTGGAAAATGACATCAACCTAGTGTTTAACACTATTATGTGGATATATAGAGTTAAAGGGTATTAGATTATATTTTACACAAAGGTGGTGAGCTAGCCTAATAATTAGTCCAATTATTATAAAACTCAAATAAATAATATTTTGAATTTATATAATTGATATTTATAACAATAGTAAAGTGTAACTATTGATAAATATTTTTATGAATTGAAAATAAATGATAATTGGTTAGTTTAATATACACATGTATGTCTAATATGGAATAGGAAGATGATCCTAGAATAGTTTTCAAATTTTTTAAATATTATTTATATGGCCTCATATGCTTGCATTAGATCTAGATGGTTATGTTGATACAAGTGTCTAACTTTGATGCAAGTGTCTTGTATGGAACACTGACTAGATTGAGATACAACCAACTGGAACTTTTGGGTTTTATGTCACATTTTTTCTAATGTATACAAATCATTAACACATGTTTTGACTCTTTTTCTAATGATCAAATTGTATCTCTTCACCCTTGGAGTGATTGTGTCAAAAATGTGTTAGTGGACTCCTAATGTCAAGCTACTCTAATGACCCCTCTATCAATGGGTTTCACCTACATAGATAATACTTCAAATATGGCTTCATACTTATGTATTTATCCCCTATATTTAATATTGTATGTGCACAAGGATGTAATTTGTGATAAACAAAGACATATAGTGACTTATCTTGTAACTTGGAAAATATGGCTCATGAACTACTCTTTGAATGTTTCAGACCTATGGAAATATTGCTCCTATGTTTTATATAGAAATAGGTATGAATAGAATAAGTTTTCTCACTTAAGTTCCTGATTGAGTGATTCTTGGTATGTTTTCTTGTGATTTCTAGGTGTTTTCTAAGTTTAAAATGAATGAAGGTTGATCTTGTGTGTGTGTGTGTGTGTATATATATATATATATATCCATTTTTAGAAATATCTCACATTAAAACACTTAGGATGACCTTTAGGATATGTTTCTTATGTAAATTCGATGAATTTTAGGCACTAGAAAATTTATAAGAGAAGTAGACACTTGTGTCAATCCAAGTGTTTGTCTGGGATGCAAGTGTCTAGGATTGTAAAAAATAGGTAAAGGTATAGAACTGGTAGTGGGAAATGATAATCAATTTTAGATTTTTTTTCATAGTATAGGAGGCTTGGCGATCATAATAATAGTGGTTCAACTAATAGATAATAAATTTAGTACAAGGATAGTGAATGTGATCCTTTATAATGTAAGCAGGTTTAGAATTGAAAGGTACATTATTGATAGGTATTTTCCAAGTGTAAAGGATTGAGGTACTACATACATTATATTTTAGTATATACACCTAGTTATACCACTATCAATCTCCAAAAACTACATCATATGACCAAGATATTATGAGTTTTTTATTGACCTCTCTAAGAAAAAATTGAAATAACTATAAAATTTAAGGTTGACATTATCTTGTATTGAAGATATTGGTTCATCCTCATCTTATAAAGACTTTAAATTCACTCTATAAATTTATGAAAAAAAATCACATCCATTAATTATGATTCCACATTTTTCAAAAACACCATTCCCACCCAATTTCCCACATTTATTTCCTACATGCAATTGAAATTTAATACTAAAACATTTGATTCCAAGTGTTTAGACCATAAAATCCTTATATTGAAGCTTGTTTCTATCCTCATCTCAAACATTTATGTAAAAAATTCAAGTGGCGTGTGATAATTAATTCCAATATCAAGTGGTTCTTAGACCAAGGTCACTAAATGGGCAACCCATAAGGGTTGACAAGGCATAGGCGAGAAGTACTTACTCATTTTCACTATATGGACAAGACTGCATGATTATTGAATGTATTATAAGTGGTCTTGGGATGTATTTATAGGTTTTGAAATAATTTAGTGGTCATACTAAATTATTTTCTAAGGGTTATATTATCATTAGTGCTATGTACTTTTGATTGTATTCATTTATTTAAAACATAAACCTCATTTTTTATTTTTCTCAACTCGTCTTATTTTCATGTAGTAAAATATATAGTGAGGTCTTTTGTAATAAGGATAAATGATAAGATTTATTTATATATTAATGTGAGAGGATAAAAATATATTAAACTTTTGGAGAGTGGATTGAAAGTAAAAGACTATGAATTTATTTAAAGAAAATTTAGTGATACTTGTTGTTTGTTTCAAATTTTAGGAGCACATTGATTTGGGGATCAAATGAATTGAAGTTATCTAAACTTTTATTTTCATTCAATATGTACTTAACCCTAAACCCTAAGCCTTGGTCTATAAATACTAGTTTTGCATTTAAAAAAAAGTGGAATCCCCTAATAGAGACCTATTCATATTCATGTTCTTCAGGGTTCTCTATGTAGACATCTAATTCCTAATACCATTGTTTTAAAATTGTCAATCTTACCTGAAATGCACTCAAATGCATAATTAGGGCCAAAATCACTATAATGTGCTAAATGGTACGAGCTTATCATATACAAGTCTTGATTTAGGCTAATATATCCCTAAATTGGATAATGAATTTTATGTGCTTAGTAACTTTTATCAAATCATTTCAAGTCAAAATTATAAAAATGTAATTTGACACTCTTAATCATTAAATTCTTCTAATTTAGAAGAACATGACACATGCATGTGTTATTTCATGTCAACAATGTCCTAAATGGGATATTAGTCTATACACAACTAAAAACTTATTTTAATTGTAATCTGATCAAATTACAACCCAATAACTAGACATTTTAACTAGTTTGATTAAGTGTACAACCAATTTCCAAAGAATTACATAAAATTTGATTAATCTCACATAGGCAAATTAATCCAAATTAAGTGCTTAAGTGGAAAATTCATGGAATTTATTGAATATTTATTAATTATAAATTGATTTATAATATATGCATCGTCAGGTGACATCATTTATTAGGTGGCATTTGTAAGCCATAAATGCAAAAAATATCATGTTTAAGGCCTCTTATGCCTCTTTAATGATCCTTCCTTCCAAATATTTATGAGGTTAGTTATGATTTAAGTCTCCAAAATTTAATTAATTCATGTCCACACCTCTTTATCTCAAGATGGACGACCATGGTTGATTTTGATCAATTTCAAAAATATATAAATAGGAGGGCCAAGACCACCATTTTTAAGATATTTTGGTTTAAACTTATTATGCAGAATTATCTCCACAACTCATATTTATGTAGTGTTATGATGCTTAATTTTAAATAATATTACTTCACTATAGGCATAACGTTGATCAAATATCATGATCCTAGTTTCATTGGTACATTTGTGAGAGGATCCTCCTGTAACAATTAATAAAAATGCATAAAATAACAAGAATTAGTAGCAAAAATTAAATATGATATAACACTTGAAAAGATTGAATTGATCACAAGCCACTTTGAGGGGGAAACCTCTTTTGAGCAAGCTCAATACAATAATTTCATGGATGCCTTCATTAGCCTCAACACTTACTTATATATGAATTATAATCTAAGCAGCTACTTCCCATGAATTTGGGATAAAATAAACTACTCATAGGATGACTTAAAAAGCATATGCATCTATGTCGACTACTAAACTAACAAAGTAAAGAGAAGAGATATCATAGGTTCATAACATCCCCTCCATCTTATAAAAATATTTGTCTTCAAAACTTCAAATTTGGGAATTAGAATTGAATCTAAAATAGTGGTTCCCATGTTACATCCTCTAGTTGCATTCTATTCTACTAAATTAAAACCTCGATGATGGAGTAGGAGTGAATTTGGCATGTGTACCTTTCGGGATTGCCTCTAACTCAATAATAATAGATCCTTCATTATCAAGTTATGGTAAAATAGTCTACACTCTAATGTTTATGCCAAAAACATTTTTCAAAAAAGAGACATGAAATACTGGGTGAACTCAAGAAAAAGGTGGGAGATATAACTTATAATAAATTGGCCCAATACTATGAATAACCTTATAGGGTCCATAAAAATTGGGAGCTAGATTATGATTCCCTTTGAGTTGTAGGGAGGATTATTTGTAGGGATACTGGTGAAGAAAAACCATATCATATACTTGAAAAGTGTGCTTATAATGGTGCTGATCCATTTGCTATTTCATTCAATTTTGGGCCATATGAAGATCATCCCATAGGGTAATAAGGATTTGATCCTAGGTTTGAAGAATCATGTTGACTGCTTGAACTAATTAACTATTAGTGGTGTATAGAAGGATCACTGGTGGAGCTTGACCATAGACTACTTCATATGGAGTCATTTTCGTTGAAGTGTAGTAGGAGGTATTGTACCACCATGCAATGAGAGGAAGCCACTTTTCCCACTAATGTTTTTATTCTAAGGTGAAGTAATGAAAGAAATTTTCCAAGCATATGTTGACAATTTCAATCTGGCCATCTATTTATGGATGATACCCATAACTCATCTTCAATTGGGTGCCATTGTGTCCAAATAGTTCTATCCAAAAATGGCTAGTGAAGGTTACATCATGATCTGAGACAATGGATGAATAAATTCCATGAAGACAAAAAAATATTCTAAGAAAATTTGTGTGACTATGGAGGCAGTATAGGGATGGCCGAGGGCACAAAAATGACTACATTTAGAGAGACAATAAAAAATAATGAAGATCACCATTTTCCCTCTATATTTAGGGATCCCATCAATGAAATCCATAAAAATATCTATCCAAATCTTGGTAGGGATGGGAAAGGGTTTGAGCAATCTAGGGATGAGTGTTGTTTCACCATTGTTACATTAGTATGTATCACATTTAGCCACCATCTATTGAATTGCCTTTTTCATTCCCTTCCAAAATAAGTTGCATCATGCCTGCTCATAAGTTTTGAGAAACCTTGAGTGCCTTGTAGATAGTGAAACATGGAGTCCATAAAATATAACTTGCTAAAAATGTGTACTCTGGGGAAACACTAGATGGCCCTTGTATCACAAAGAAGCACCATGCCATGAATATTATAATACAACTAAGGGTTTAGTGGACAACTATTGAAATATATAAGATAATTAGGAGTCATTAAAATAACCCTACTATATAGTGTCTAACCAATTTATAATAGGCATGGAAATAGATGAAGGGAAGTTTGGCTACAAATGTGTGAGACAGAGCATCAACCATAATATTGTCCTTACCCTTCTTATAAGTGATATCATAATCATAACCCGTGAGTTTGCTGACCAATTTATATTGTGATGGGGTGGAGACCCATTGTTCTAGGAAATATTTCAAACTCTAGTGATCAGTTGTGATGCAAAAAAGATTTCCTAGTAAGTATGGCCACCACTTCTATATTGCATGCAAAATGGCCATCACTTCCTTCTCATAAGTAGAGAGCAATAAATTTTTGCCAGAAAGGGATTTCTTGGTGAATGAAATAGGGAATCAATTCTTGGATGAGAATAACACTAAGTCCATTACCACAAGCATCACTCTTGATAGTGAAGGTCTTAGAAAAATCTGGCATAGCTAAAATAGGTGTAGTACACATAGCTTGTTTTAATTTTTCAAATCCACACTCAATAGGTTATTTCCAAGTAAAATAATCCTTTTTAAACATAGCTATTAGCAGAGCTAAAATATTCCTATAATACTTGACAAACTTATGATAGTATTCAGTCAGCCCCAAAAAACCATGGAGGCTCTTAAGTGTTTGAGGATGCAACCAATTTGTCACGGCAATTATTTTTTCATTATCCACCTAAACCCTTTAGGCTGAAACAATATACTTGAGATACTCAACTTCATCCTAGACAAAAGTAAATTTGGACTATTTTGTATAAAGATGATGGTTAGAGAGAATTTGTAGTATAAGTTCTAGATGTTGGAGATGCTCAGACCATGTTTTACTATAGATGAGGATATCATTGAAGAAGAAAAAAATGAATTTTTGTAGGTAGGGATGGAATATTTCATTCATCAATGCCTAGAATGTTGAATGAATATTAGTGAGGCCAAAGGACATGACCAAAAACTCATAGTGGCCATCATGCATGCAAAAATGTATCTTAGGGATATCATCCTGATGAAGTTGGATCTAGTGATATCTCAAGTAGAGATCCAACTTGGATAAAAAATGAGTGCTATAAATCTCATTAAGAATATAATAAATAACAAGGATTAGGGACTTATCTTTGATTATGAGGTGATTAAGTACATGAAAATCAATGTAGAGGCACCATAATCCATCTTTTTTCTAAATAAAGAAAACTAGAAATGAATATGGGCTAATATTAGGGTGAATAATTCTTTGCTTTAGTAAGTTTTGAATGAGCATCTCAATCTCAATATATTTTTTTAAATGGGTAATGATAAGTCCTGATGTTAGGAGGATCACTTCTAGAAAGGAGATGAATATAATGGTCCTTTGGCCATGAAGGTGACAATCCCACTAGTTCGGTAAAGACATGTGCATACCTTTGTAAAATATTTTATAGATCAAAAGTAGTGTAGACTGTTGATGGTTGTATTTGAATGGAATGGAGCTTGGTAATGACACCATATGAATTCTTCTTAAGAAGCTTTTCCATGCAATGTGAACTTATGATGTTGAGAGATCCTATTTTTAAGCCTTTTGATGTGTGTTTTTACCCATTGTCTAAAAATTGCATCCAAAGTTCAACAAAATCCCATAAAATGGGTCAAAGTGTGTATAAGCACTGGGCTCCTAAAATAACATCACATCCACCTAAGGGTAAGACAAACATGGTGGAGCACAAGTTATAATCTCCAATAGAGATACACATACTATGAAACTTCCCTTTGTTAGGTAATGTGCCCCCATTGGCAATCATGAATTCAAATTTGGAGTAAGGATGGATAAAATAATCAACCTATTTGGTGATCTAAGGGTTAATGAAGTTATGAGTGCTACCCAAAAAATCAATGAGTATTATAAGAGGGAGATTCTTGAAGTAACCCTTAACCCACATCGTTTATGGGGTAGTGACTCTTGCTAAAGTATAGAAAGATATCTCTGGTAGTCTTATTGAAAAATAGGTTCCACAATCAGTTGAGATTCTTTTGGATCATCTATTGTATCTTGAACATATTCCTAATATTCAATTTTGGGTGGAGAGTCCACATCTAATAGGTAGAGATTTTGCTCAACACATCGATGTTTTTGAGTGAATTTATCATCACATAACATATTCCTTTTTCTCTATGGGATTTCATCTCTACTTAACTCAAACACTTGATAGGAATGGTTTTGGGGGCTGACATTATTTGAGATAATTGTGGAGTTATATTTTTGAATGGAGCAAAATTGGATTTGAATCATTGCTGAGCTATAATCTTATCCTCTACCATACTAGCCAACCCTAAGGTTTCCATCATCATGTTGGGCCAAAACATTTTGACCTTAGATTGAATTGCATCATTTAGTCCACTAATAAAGAAATTCCTAAAGAATTCATCAAACAATCCCTCTGTGTGATTAGCTAGTCTTTTAAATTCTATTTGATATTCTCTCATACTTCCTATTTGGTAAAGTTTAGTGAGTGCTCCAATTAAGTCATCAAAAGTAGTAGGGCCAAACCATTGCAAAATAAGGGTGTAAAAATAGGTCCATATGGGTTCATCATGAGCCTTGGTATATCAAAGATACCATTGAATGGCTTTAAGTTCCAAGTGAAAGGATGAAAGTGAGACCTTGTTGACCTCAAAATTATTATGTAGACAAAAATATAATTTTACTTGATAGATCCATCTAGTTGGATCTACACCATCAAAATAAGAAAAATTAAGCTTTAACTGATGATAATTGTTGGAAGAAGAAAACACAGTGTCTAAAGAAGACTCTGGATGTCATCTGTTGTTCATGGTGGTATGTTAAAGACTGAGGCCAATAAGTTTTTCATCAAGATCTTTGATGTGGGTCTTGAAAGTAGCAATTTAATCCTCCAATTTCATCCTCCATGTTTTTTGATCCATGTTTTTGACCTGAATAATAGATTTATTTTATTTTTTTTATAATGGATACGAAAACTATAGTTAAGACATGTTTAGTAAATAAAGCTTTGAATTTGGGCAAAAACAAAAGGGGTAAAGGGGATTTTAATGATTTTTTTCATAGTGGGAGTATGATTGATGAAGGTGAGGTCAATTTTAAGAGTGAAAATGGAAATACTAGAAAATTTATCAAAGGACAAAGGAGTAGAAAGAGACAATAAACATAGTGGAAAATTTTCTAGGCAAATGGATAAAAATAGAAGATATGGAAAACCCCAAAAAAAGGAAAATCTGAGATTTGTGAGAATTGGGAGTGGAATTGGGATATGGGACCTCAAGGAAGAAAATGTAGGGAATGGAATTTTGGTGTCTAAATAAAGTTTGAGGATCAATAGGGCTACAAATGGAGAGATATTACAAAAAAAAAGAAAATAATGTTACTCTATTTTTTGTCTAGTGGTAAATCCCTTAAAAGTCTATTGATACTTTGCATAAAGTTTATGGATTCTAGTTTATATCAAATATATACTTGTAAGTCCTTTGACATTCTATGGATACTCTACTGATTGATTTTTTTGAGTCTACTAGAAATATTCTAAAACTAATAGAAATGGGCCTCAAGTTTCAATGGTTTCCTAAGGGTTTAAGTATATCACTCTAGTCACCAATGTCATCTAAGAAAGTACCACTCTCTAGAAATTTTATTTCCATAGATTTATCTCTCAGTGACAACTCTTGGGTTTCCTCATAGATAAAAACTACTCAATCAAGAAGGGGCTGCTACCCATTTCACTGGTAGGTCCTCTCAATGGGCTAGGTACTTTAGAATTCTTATAGTAATCCTCACAATGAGTTTTAGGGATTTCACCCAAGCACTTCCCATAGTTATGCGGTCAGGGTTTTACCCTGATCCAAAATAGATTATTATGTTATATGAAAATACTTAGATAAATCATCCAGTAAAATAGAGTTATTTCTAAAAAATTATTATGTAAAAGAATAGAGTTAAGAATTTTTGAAGGAAACAAATTTGGCTCTAGAAAGCACTCTGATACTAGATGAGAGGAACCTCCTATAATAATTAATAAAAATGCACAAAATAACAAGAATTAACAACATCAATTAAATCTGATAGAACACTTGAAAAGATTCAATTGATTGTAGGCCACTTCGAGGGGGAAACCTACTTTGTGCAAGCTAAATAAAATAATTTCATGAATGCCTTCATTGGCCTCAACACTTAATTATATATGAATTCTAATC
The DNA here is from genome assembly GCA_037957365.1 of Torreya grandis. Lineage (NCBI taxonomy): Eukaryota > Viridiplantae > Streptophyta > Pinopsida > Cupressales > Taxaceae > Torreya > Torreya grandis. Next base: position 9,076,140 of record JARHVA010000062.1, read on the forward strand.
TAAGAAACAACTAATTCCCATGAATGTGGCATAAAAAAAAATGCTCATGGGATGATTTACAAAGCATATGTCTCCATAACGACTACTAAACTAAAAAATTAAAGAGAAGAGATATTATGGGTTCATAACAACTTGAGATGATGGAGGAGAAATCCACTCATCATTACTAAAGACTTGAGCACCAAATCAATGGGAAATTCATGTTTTGAGCTACACTTGGAGGTGAGATTCTCTTAAGAAGGTTTATTGGTATGTTCCTTCTTTTGATAGATCTTGTTGAAGGATTTGGTTTAGTTTGTTATGTTCCTTATGCATTTCTTGAGTTTTATTGATTAATGCTTGATATAGCTCACTTTAGATTCCATCTCTACATCTTGGCATGCCTAGTGGGACCATGCATCCCACACAAGCAAGGAGACTCATTTGGCATTATTATATTTGCTAAAAAATGCTTAGGAATATCTAAAAATCAAATTTATTATTATTTTTCCCATGTTTTTAATGATTTTGTTGACACATAATTTACATAGTGACCAGTATCAGTTTACCCTAACCAACATTGATCATGTCTTAACTGGCATCGATCTCTATGCAAGATAAAAAATGGTAAAAAAATTGGTTTTTAATTTTCTTTGAAATTTTTAGGTTGTTATTTATGATTTTAGAACTTATATGCTCTTTGTCTAATTTTTTTTGTAGGATCCAGAGGTTTTATGGAAATTTTATACTGACTTGGGCTAACAAATGTTTTTTGAAAAAATGTATTTTTTCATGTGGGTTCATAGGTAATCAAAATCACTTTTATTATAACCAACATCAGTTTTATTGTAACTGACATCGATCATTATGGATCGACATTGGTCTCTATGTAACAAAAATAGAGAAACTTGAGAGAAAATTTTAAAATTTTTCTTTTCTCATTGATAATTTTGATTCAAGGTAGACATAAACCCTCTAAAAATTATTGGCCACACACTGGAGAAAAGCACAAGTTTGAAATTATTTAAGTCTTGAAATTCTCATTTGGTACTTAAAAGGGACATAGGTGTTTATGATTAGTTTGTTTTGTGAAAGGTTTTACAAATTTGCAATTAAGAGAAAGGGGCCAAAATTTTCACAAACACTTTTATTTGGTGTATTAAATTAAACAATTATTATTTTATGTTATATATTTTATACTTATTTGTTTTTTACAAAAAGAAAGATGCATGTATGCTCTACCCCATCCCCTTTTAAGAATTCGGGTGACCAAAAGTGATTTTTCCTTACAAATTATGCCTTGTCTAAGGCATGAAAATAATGTTGTTAAGGCTCTCCCCAAAACTTATATGGTTTGGGTGATCTAAACACAACCTTTAAAATATTTTCACATGGTCATTTATTTTATGCAAGTTAGCTTATGAGCAACAGTTCATAGCCTCCTCATGATTTATTTAGGGGTGCATTGACCTAGGGTTTCATATCCTAGCAATATATCAAACTCACTCCATGAAAATGTATATAAATTAGGGCACATATACTATGATTTCAAAGGAGATGAGCAACTAGCCTCTCTAATTATAACAAAAACTTGAATCAGGTCTGGATAACTAGAGGATTCCACTAAGAATTACATGGATGGGATCACTATGAAAATTAATATACACTTGAATATTAAGTTAGTTGGTATGAACTCAATTGACATGAGGCATATCTAGTGTTAACCACATTTAGAACCATCTAGAAGATCAAAAAATTATTTTTAGAACAACCCCACTTACTATGGATATATTGTTCATGCAAGGCAAGTAGCCCAAAGTTCCATATCACTGTACAATATCTTGAGAGAAGGGGGTGTAAAAACCCTACTACTTCATGTGTTTTTATTTTCATATTAACATTTAAAATCCTCTTAAGAGAATTTATATAGATGGAATTCATTGATATGAATCAACCTTGTTAGTTTAGGGCTTTAAACATTATACTTAGTTATATTTTTTTACTTTTTCCTTTACTAGCTTGGTCTTATTGAGTCTAAAACTTTTGTAAAAACCAAAACACATCAACCAAACACATTTATTATCCACCATTTTATTTGAATAAATAGGTATTACACTGACCAAATCAAAATCACCTTTTGCCTTATTTAAATCCTCATTTGAAACATATTGTTTGTCTTATCTAAATAACATTATTATGATATCCATTTGAGTCTAGACCATTATGAAAAAATCTCCAATTCCTTCATTTTAAATTTAAATCATAATGTCACCTTTCTAAGTTCTAAACTAAGGTGTTAATAAATTCACCATTTGTACTTGGTTTGAGTTAACTTGGGTATGATTCCCCATTTGATTTTAAGGTTGTTTTATAGACTCATTATCATTTGATCATTATGAACTTAGGTTCTCTTGTATATCTCTCATTCTCTAAGTTATAGAACCATTATACTTCCTATTACCATATGGTAGTATTGTGATACCTATTTAGTTTTAGTTTTATATTTAGGATTTCTTGTGTGTTTTCACATCTTTCACTTCTTAGTTTGCATTGTTACCTTTCTCATCAAAAAAAAATTCTTCTAATCTTTTAGTCATAACTCATAAAAGTTTTACCTAACATTTTATGGTATTAAATGTATATTTAACCTACATTGGGTGTACTATTTTACACTTTAGGTTTCAAATTTATCATACCCTCTTCTAATTTAATGATTTCATCATGCCAAAGTTGAGTAAAATCATGATCATTTCTTCTAATTGTGTGGTAGTACACCACTTTATTTTATTATAGTCTATTTTTGACTTGTCACTTGTTTAGATAAAATGAAATCACACCTTGTTAACATTTACAAAACACAATCCAATAATGCCAAACATAGAGAAAAATCATCTAGACATTATGCAAAGGTATACTCGTAGTGGGGTCTCTTATGGCCCTATATATGAGTAAGAGCACTTTTAAGATGGATAAGATAATCATGTAGTATTTAAAAACATTCCCATGACTATAGGATCTAAGGAAGACTATTTTGAACATCAAACCCTAAAGGAAAAATATGAAACACTCCTAAGATTGATTGAATTAGGCACTAGATTGTCATTAGAATTTCTTATGTAAAAATTACATACCTTGGTTGGGGTAGAAGAACAACATCAAGAACAATCCCTCATTCATATTATAAAAATAAACATTTCATCTTTTAGTAAAAGAAAGGAAGTGATCATAGAATCAACACCTAATGATCAAGATCTTGCTACCAACATCAAGAATATAAGTCAATGATATGCAAACCAACTTATCATGGACTTGGCTGAATCTTTAGCTACCACTTGAATACATAATGACACTTATAAGGAATAAGGGAATGTGTTAGAACAAATGTAGCATACTTTAGTTGAGATCACACCTATGATGGATAATGATATCTCAATTAAAAAAACCAAGCCTCAAGAGGTTCTAAAACATGTTTTACCAGACATGGACAATACATTTTTCAATCATCAAAAACCTTTTGTTCCCTCATAGAATCAAGGAATAAAACACTCAATATATATTGAGGTAATTATTCAAAATAATTTGGAAATTTCTTCTCAACCAATGCGTACTTTGGTGAACAGACCATAGAATCCTCAAAATCAACAAAACAATTACAATTCAAGGCAAATGATTTCAGGGAATGTTTATCAACCTAGGAATCAAAAATTCACCTACTAAAACCAAAATAAAATTATATATCATAGGGTGTATATCCCTAAAAAATCAATGCAATAGAGGCGCATACGATCCAAATAAAATTATATTCCACCTACTAATACACCAAACATGCAAGATTGGAATTTAATGAAAGAAATTATGTCACAATTAGAGATAGGAAACTTAATCAAGAAGTACAAATTTGATGAGATATGTCCATATCCATTCAATTTGATCATTCTCTAAGTCCCCTTTCCACCTCATTTTGAGGCACCCAAATTTGAAAAATACAAAGGGAAGGGTGACCCTCATGAACACATTCAAGCATTTTTTGTGTTAAGCCAAGAGGTAGCTTTCAAAAACATTTATTTTCTTCACTTATTTCCATGAATTTTATTGGGACAAAATGTTGACTAGCTCCTTAAGTTACCCAAAGGATAGATGGTAGATTGGAATGACCTATCTAAAAAATTTATCAACCACTTATCTTACAATATTGAGCATGAGTTGATTATGGTCAACTTATGTAAAGGCAAACATAAAGATGGAAAAATCTTCATAGCATATCTATAGTGGTGGAGAGCATTAGTTAGACACTTTCAACATAATTTTCTAGATAAATAGTTGGTTGACATTTTTTCTCAAAATCTACACACTAAGGTGGTGCATAATCTATGACTTGCTTACACAAACACATTTGAATAAATTATAGACAAGGCTGTGCAGATTGAGAAGGAACTTATTACCAATGGCCTTGTCAAAATTTATTCAAACGGTCAAACATCAAATCAGACCTAATCACCTATTTGAACTATTATAACAAAGAAACCCAAAGGGTTTAACAAGAACAAGAACATGGTAGGAAATGGAGTAATAGAATCAATGCATGTATAAATGGTATAGGCCCCACTAGCTCTAAATGTGAAATTAGCTCCACCTAATCCATCAAACACTTTATAAAGAGTCCCTCCATGAATGGAATTCAATAGTAGATACAAAGTCTTCAACAAATTATGGGAGCTTGTGGAGGCTATGTTCCAAAATCTCATAGCAACTAATTTGATTGTGTGGCCTATACCAAGGCCATTTATTAAAGATCAACCCAAACCTGATTGGTATCAAGAAAATGAATTTAGTAACTTTCATCATGTTGTTGGTCATGGTGCTTAACGTTATGTAAAATTATGACATCTCATTGAAGATTTGATTAAAAGTGGTGAAGCTGAGATCAAACTTGCTCCATAGAACACTAATCAAGATATGGGAATCTACAAAGATCCATTTCCTCGACATAATCATCAACTGATAAGAAACAATCAAAACCAAGGATATAATCAATGGAAAAATTAGAATCAAGTTCAGAATTGTAATCAACATTATCATAATCAAGGTCATAATACCCATGCTAATAACTTAGAATATAATAATATGCCTTATGACTACAATAATATAGTGGGGCACATTTCTACAATCCACATTGCCACTATCACTACCAAAGCCCATGAACCATCCCATGATCCTCAAAGTATTGGACCAATTATTATAGGGCTAACACCCTCTCCCTTAGGTAACACTACATCAAGTATAAACAACTCTATTGTACCTCAGTTTGTGTGGGTTCCTATTTCTAGACACCCTTCTTCTAATTATAATGGCTCTTTACCACTTCTAAATTATGAAATCACAACTAGATGCTCATGATTTACCCTTCAAAGCCCTTGACCCTCTTATACCACTAAACCCAACATGAATGTTATGCCTTTAGATCCAAAGTTGAACACTATGTCAGTCAAGCCTAAATCCTCTTGTGCTAATATTGAAAATCCATATAGTCTATCAGACCAATTGAGTAAAACCCCTATGAAAATTTCTATTTTATATCTTTTGCATACATATGAAGTCCATATAACTATTTTGAATGACCTTATTCAACAATCTACAATGCCTCAAGATATTAACCCTAAATAGTTCCAAACACTTATAGGGAATTTGTATTCATTTTTATAGGTTATATTTGACCAAAAGGACATGTCTACTCTTGTTCCTAGACATAATAACCCATTATATATTAAGGTCATCATTGAAAACCATAAAATCAAGTAGGTTCTTATAGATAATGGCTCAGGACTAAACATAGTGTCCCTCAAACTAGTACAAAGATTGGGTTACACTGTGAAGGTCATTTAAATAGAGATGATGGCCATAAAGGCATAAAAAATGCCAAAAGGGAGTCTTCTAGTACCATTTTTTAATCAATCATTGTTGGTTCTATGTCCCATCACACTTTGTTACATATTAAAGATATTGAGTTTCCTTATAACATACTTATTTATCATCCTTGGATCCATGAATTATAGGCTGTCACATCCACTTTGCATTAGTGACTTAAGTTTCCCCATGATGGGATCGAGGTCACCATTCTTATTGATCTACAACCTTATCAATATTGAAAACACCTAGAAGTTGAATTTCATAATTATAAATATTGTCCTAGTTCTAAATTTGTTACAAAGAAGAATAAGGAAATAGTTTTTCATCCAAAAAAATACATTTATATCAACCTTAGTGATCTTGATTTCACTTTGACTAACCCATTTACTATAACTCTTACAAAATAGGTTATCATTAAAGATACAAGAATTTTCACATATCATCTTAAAGATACCTTCTATATTTCTAAGTTATCCAAGTCTCCCAAATCATTTGGTAAACCCAAACCTTATAAAAGCCCTTATAGACCCAACATGATTTGGAAAAATAATAAAGAAACATAGAAACCTCCAATGGTATTTGTACCTCCTACTTCACCAAATAAGGATCAAGAATATTTCATTGAAGGAGACTAGTTATATTTGATGACATTACTAATTATTATTAGAATTGAAAATATCTTATCGCTAATAAGATTATGGATATTTTTGATTATATAGGAAAAGGCCTTGGCCCATGAGTGTAAGGAATCATGAAACCTTTATCAGTTGGTAAACCAAACTTAAATTAAGGTCTTGGATTTATACCACTTGGGGATAACCTCATGACTTTTGATAGTGATTTTTCTGAATTGACTAGAGATGAGACTCCTGGTAGTGATGTAAATTCCCATTATATTATTTTTGATGAACTTGATGACATGGAATTATTTTATTCCAATTCCATTTTGACCATAACACCCCATTGTTCCCTTTGCCTTTGCCATCCCAAACTTGTTAATTGTGAATAAAAAAAATTGGTCGTATGCCTTGATGAATTCTAGAATGAAGAATCTATTATAGAGTATATGGGCCTCATATAATAATTACCCATTGGAGATCATAAGTAAAAATTTGATTTTTCTTTGGATATTTTTTCCTACTTTAGAGAGAAAGTAAAATTTCTTGGTTATGAAAAAGATAAAACATCGAGACACTTGGGTGAAAACCTCTTTGAAGTACTTTTTGGTCAGGGAAATAGTAAAGAAAAAGATAATCCATTGAGTGAAAACCTATTTTAGGTACTCTTGGATGGGAAAGTTTACTCATCCCCAAAAGATGCACAAGGTCCATCCATTCCTAGCTCTAAAACTAGTACTAGCATCATGTCATAACAACAAGAAGTCTTTGAGCATCCTACTTTTGAATTTATTAAGATATTTTTTAGTTGTCCATTACCTAAATTGGTAGATTTAGATTCATCACATTATCCATAATTTTTGGAGGAATAAAAAAAATGTAGCAAAAGAAGAAGATCATGATCACACATTGCCTACTATTTTAGAAGATGATTCTACACTCCTTGTATAAAACACTATTTAAGTAAACTTGGGAAAATATGAGGATCCCATAATTGCTTACCTTGGCTCTTCTCTTAGAGTGAGATCACATTATATCCATTTTTTAGGATTTTATTAATTTTTTTGCATGGACATGTTCTAACATGCCAGGCTTAGACCCTGACTTAGTTGTATATTGACTTGTTGTCCATATAGATGCCAAACTAGTCAAATAGAAATTGAGAAAGGTGCATCCATGCATTGATATTTTAGTAAAATTAGAATTAGAGAATCTATTAGGAGCAGGATTCATTAGAACACTAGACTATTTTGAATAGATATGAAACATAGTTCCAATCAACAAAATACCACAAGGTATATGTCTTTGTACTTATTTTAGAGATATCATAAAGGCATGCCCTAAAGATAATTTTACTCTACCCAACATTGACATGATTTTTAATTATACTATTTGGTATGATATGTTGTCCCTCATGAATGGATTCTCTAGATATAATCAGATCAAGATAGCCCAAGAAGACTAGCATAAAAATGTGTTCACCATGTTGTGGGGAACATTATGTTATCAAGTCATGCCATTTGGATTGAATAATGTTGGAACCACCTATTAGCTTTCTATGACTATCATTTTCCATGACATGATGCATGATATTGTTGAAAATTATATTGATGACATCCTAGCTAAATCAATAACACATTATATACATCCTGACATTCTATGGATAATCTTTGAGATACTTCGTGAGTATAAGGTTCAAATAAATCCTATGAAGTGTGTCATTAACATCAATTTAGGAAAATTTATAGGGTATATTATATTGTAAAGAGGGATTGAAGTAGACCCTACTAAGTGCAATGCCATTGTTATACCTCCACCTTTAAATTTTAAATAGCTCCATAGACTACAAGGAAAGATTTAGTTTATTTGTAGGTTCATTTCACAATTGGAAGATAAGTGCCACACATTTACACATATCTTAAAGAAAGGGTTCATGTTTTAAAGGGAATAAGAGTGTCAATTAGAATTTATGAATCTCATTACATGTTTGGCCAACCTAATAGTTTTGAGACACTAACACTTGGACAACCATTACTTCTTTACATTTCAATGATTAAACATGCACTAGGGGCACTTTTGGACCAACATGATGATCAAGGAAAGGAGCATGAATTTTACCATTTGAGACATACACTGGTAGCTTATGATCATAATTACATGCCTATTGAGAAGGCCTATTTAACTATTGTATTTGCTTCCCAAAAGCTATGACACTATATGCTGAACAAAAAAACCATTTTTATTGATAAAGTAGATCCCCTCAATTTTTTATTATCCAAAGTAGATCTCATAGGCCACATGGAAAAATGGGTCATGATCTTAATCAAGTTTGATGTCAAGTATCAAAATCATAAATCTATCAAGGGGTAGGTTATTATTGATCAACTTGTAGAGGCCCCTATTATAGACACTCAACCACTTATATTTGACTTTCTAGATGATTTTTTTATGACAATAGAATAAGTACAACATGAACATGAATAGTGGAAAATCTATTTTTATGGTTTCTTCACTTATCATGGATCTCGAGTCATCATTTTGTTGATTACACCATAATGGGATCTTATTCATAAGGCATTTCATATTAATTTTCATTGTACCAACAATATGGCTAATTATGAGGCATTTATTATAGGACTTCATCTTATAATGCAGTGAGATATCTAGCACTTAATGGTCTATGTGGATTCCTAATTGATTATCAATCAAACCATAGATTAGTATCAAACTAGAGATAATAAGCTTGTACCTTACAAGCATATTATGGATAATCTCAAGACTCATTTCAAATATATACAATTTGAACAAGTACCATGGGCCAACATTAGATCTATCAATATAATGATGATAATTGGATCCATGATATAGATTGATAGCAATGATAAACATTATTAGTTTCTCATTAAAAATATTATGCAACCTATGCATGCATTACCAAATTTAGAAAGGGTATGTGCCATCACTGGTCCTAATCCCCCACCTAAACTACCTTGGTTTCAAGACATTTATAACTACTTTCATGACCATGTTTTTCCACTTCACCTTTCCAATAATCATCAAAAACTTTTCCTTCATCACATAGCCTATTATACCCTCCTTGGAAACATGCTTTATCTCAAAGGCTATGATGGAATGTTACTTCATTATTTATCTTTAGGAGAATCCAAGTTAGTGCTTAAGGAGGTTCATGAAGGAAAGTGTGGGGCTAACACCAACAGTGTAGTCTTAGATAACAATCTCCTTAGAATAGGTTACTATTAGCCCAAAATGGAGACAAATGCTTGTAATCATGTAAGGAAGTGTGTTTCTTGTCAACAACATGGAAATTTTATACACACACCTTCCTTGCCACTACAACCCATCACTACACCATGGTAATTTTATACATGGGGCCTCGATCTCATCAGTAAAATAAACCCATCTTTTGATGGCCAAAAACATATTTTCACTACTACCGAGTATTTTACTAAGTGGATTGAGGCTATTCCTCTCATTTACATCACCAAGAGGTAGATTTCCAAGCTTATTAATTACCATATCATCTATTGATATGGCATCCCAACACGCATTATATCTAATAATTATATATCATTTGTAAATAGAGATATTAAATAACTTTATGCAAAATTCAAAATCAAGCAAAAAAAAATACACCATATAACTAGTAAGGTAATGGACAAGCTAAGGTGTCAAACAAGACCATTGTTGTTATACTTAAGAAGATTGTCAATGATGTTGGCTATAATTGGAACTTGTAATTTTTTCTTGCCCTTTGGCCTTATTGTAATAGTCATCAAACCCCTACAGGAACCACTCTATACTCCCTTTTTTATGGCACAAAATCTATTATCCTAATTAAGATCAAGTTACCTTCACTATGAGTATCTTTGGAGAATATTGAAGATGATAAATATTATAGATTTTTCAAGTTATAATAACTAAAACTCCTTGATAACAAACATTTGGCTGCCCTAGATAACTTGTAATCCTATCAGAATAAATTTCTTAGAAGCTATAACAAGTGTATTCTACCTTAGAATTTTGAAATTGGTGATTTGGTATAGAAGGAAAATCAAAATAACACAAATGTTGAACACAATAAGAAGGGTAAATTCCAACCTAATTTGATAGGACCCTATGTTATCACAAAAAAATATAGATTGGGGGTATACCAATTAGCTACTCTAGGTGGTGAAGAACTTCTAGATCCTATGAACATTGTACATCTCAAGCATTTCTATGCTTGATAGCTTTGAACCATTGTCTACAAGACCCCTTACTTGGGGGAAACTTGTGCTAAAGTTATGTTATCCCACTATTATATCCTAGACCATCCTACCTTGGACCATATTATTTGTGTTTTGACCTACCTTGGACCATTCTTACAAGAACCATATTATTTTATAATGTTGAACCATTAAAAATTTAGACTGTTGTCACTCTGGATCACTTATATTCCAACTTGACTCTTTTTATCCTACCCTATATTGTTGTATTTTGGACCCTATTCAGTCTAGACGATTCTCCATATAAGCATATGTTTTCATACTCTGGTCCATAATAACCTATGAAATTCTATCCCTTGACCAATTATGATCCTAATTATGCCTCATAGGCATTATGAACACATTCAATGCCCGTTATATAAAGTAGATCAACTTGAATAGTATTTTATAGCTTCCTTTTATAGACAAGTGAACATGGATGCATCAACTTATGATTGTTGCCTACTACATGGTTATTTAGATTTATCTAAGTGGTACATATTATTCTATTATTATTTTGTCATTATTTGGTAGGCATTGTTGCATTAGCAAGATCTAACTCTCATTGATTTATGAGTATGGGCCATTTTATCCAGCTTTAATTTTTATTGGAACTTTTACTCTTGGACATGCATCTCCTTGATTAGTTAGTTCCTTGTGCTATTATTTATATTCATGATCCCTGTTATAACTATTTTAGCTATTGTTTGAACTATCACCTATGGACATGCATCTCCTTCGCTAGGTAGTTCCCTTGGGCCTTTTATGAATATTAAATTTCTATTGATTATCCAAAAAAACTCAAAAACATTAAAAAATGATAGATAAAACAAATAAAAACATTATCTTTCATTTTTGTTTATTTTAATTCCCATGCTCTTTCCATGTTGCAAGTGCTGATTTGAATGCTCTCACCATTTTAAAATCCCATTTCATTATTTTCTCTACAAAATCAATCATGTTTTCTTATCATCAATTTTATTCTATCCCATTTCTTGGGAGAACTACATTTGGCTTGAATTTCATGTTAGATCTTGAGCCTATGGAACTATGTAGGTAGCATCTACTTGTCTCAAACATCTAGAGTCAGCTCAACCATCACCTTCCTTTTCTTCTTTTTCCCCCATAATTTTTTTAATGTTTTTTCCCTATCACTTGGGGGTAAACATTTTTCCTTTTTTCTTATTTCACTATTGTATAAAGTAACACCTTTACTACACTTTCATGAATAATTATTTTTTGTTTGCACTAACATTGTGACTAACTCTTATTTGTGTGTTTTTATTTGATTTTTATTGTTGTTTTGTTGTTCTTTCTTGTCTCTCATTTTTATTGTGATTGGTTGATTGGTGTTTTTGTTTATTTTTATTTCTTTGTTGATTCTTTTTTATTCTCAATTCTTGTTTTGTCTTGTCTTGCTTTGCTTTGATCTTTTGAGTTCAAGTACATTTAATGAATGCTCTAATCTAGTTTTCACTTAGGTTTGATTTATTTAGAGATGTATTTAGAGTTTTCCTTTACTTTTTCCAAAGTAAATATTGATAATATACATGGATCTTGATTATTCATAATCTAGCTTTCATGTTATTTATTACATTGTTTCTGATTTTTCTTTTTGTACATTCTTATTCCTACTTAAATCTTTATTATCCATACCTTGATTTTAAGTTAGGTTACATCTATGTCTTGTTTTTCTTTGTTTTTATTTTTTTGTTTAAATGTAAATAATTGTAACTCTGGTATTGGTATTTCTTATCATTATCTTTAGTTATAAGTATTCACATTTGAACTATTTCATCATAATTTGAATACAATGTCATTCTAAGTTACTCATACTTATGATGCATAATTTCACTTTTTCTATAGTAAGCACTTAGTGATTTGGATCCCAAGTCAAAAATTAATGGATCTCTGAAGATCAACTCTCAATGCACTAATGAAACTAAACACCAATGGCTTACATGTAAGACTTTATGCAAGACATGCATCTCTTGGCATACATTATGAGTCTAATCAAATAGTGGTCCATTTTTATTTTATTCATCATTCCTCATTCTATTTTCTCTTGATTTTGGGTGAAATGCATTAGCTTGAGGTCTATCTAGACTATGTAGATAGTGCTTAGATACCTAATGTATCTTGGGTCAACTCATCGACCTTTATCCTTCTCTTTATCTCTTTCATCACTTTGGGCATTCTTATATGCTTGGTTTTTGTGGCTTTTTTAGTCATTCGACCATCACATCAACATTTGTGCACACTCATATTTAATACATGAAATATGTTATATCCTTGATATACACTTTATAATTTTCCCTATTGTGGCACAACATTTTAGACTAATCACCAATTTAAATCAGCCCTACTGGGCCAAAATTGATTATCGGTGATCAAAATCAGCCCTATTAGGGCAAAATTGCTTTATCAACTAATCAAATCTACTCTATTAGGGCACATCATTATTTATTTTCTTTGGATATTTACTCTCTTATTTATTCTAATTCCAACCTTTGTAGAATTTTTCCCTTAGTTTGGAAATTTTAAAGTGTGCAACTTGTCTCGAGATCGATCTTTCTTTAAGCACGTAGCTTGCACCTTCATTTAGGTGTGTTCAAAGTGTGTCACTTATGATTTTGGATTGTATCCTTCCCATTTCCCCCATCCTTGGGGACCATTATATTCTAATTATATTTTTATCATTTAGAATCAATGCATGTAAGAATTAACTCATATGGATTTAATCTCATCCATGGGTTAATTTCACATTATCTCTCTTTTCGAGATTCCATCCTTCTCTTTCATCCTCATATGTGCTCTTGAAGGGGGATCATGGGTCATTTCCTTCCAATTTATTCTTGAAAACTCTTTTCTTTGAAAATACATTGCTTCATCTAAATGTCTTACCACTCCTCAAATAAGGGAAAAATTTAGACATCCAATTCCTAACACCATTATGTTGAAATTATCAATGTTACTCGAAATGCACTCAAATGCATAATTTGGGCCAAAAATACTAAAACATTCTAAATGGTTTTATATTTTCATATTCAAGTACTGATTAAGGTTACTATATCCCTAAATGGGACAATGCATTTTATGTGATTAGTATTTTTTCTCAAATCATTTCAATTCAAAATGATAAAAATATAATTTGATGATCTGAACCACTAAATTCTTCTAATTTTAAAGCACACAACATGTGCATGTGTTATTTCATGTCAACAATGTCCTAAATGGGATATTGGTTTGTATGCAACTGACACCTTCTTCTAATTATACTCTAGTCAAATTAAGACCTAGTAACTTAACATTTTGATTAGTTTGATTAAATGTGCAACCAATTTCCAAAGAATTGCATAAAATTTGATTAATCTCACTTGTGAAAATTAATCCAAATTAAGTGCTTAAGTGGAAAATCCATGGAATTTATTTATATTTATTAATTGGAAATTGATTTATAATATATGCATCATCAGGTGACATCATTTGTGGTGTAGAATTCATAAGATATAAATGCAACAAATATCAAGTTCAAGGCTTCCCATGCCTCTTTAATGCCCTTTCCAAATATTTATGGGTGTATTTATGATTTAAGTCTCTAAAATTTAATTAATTCATGGACACACATCTTGATCTCAAGATGGAGGGTTATGGTTGACTCTGATTAATTTCAAAAATCTATAAATAGGAGGGCCAAAACCACCATTTTAAGCTCTTTTGGTTTAAGCTTATTATGCATAATTCTCTCCACAACTCATCTTTGTGTAGTGTTACTATGATTAATTTGTAATATGTTAGCTTCAATATAGGCATAACATTGATCAAATATCATGAGCCTAGTTTCATTGGTGCACTTAAGATGATGGAGGAAAAATCCACTCATCATTACTAAAGACTTGAGCACCAAATTAAGGGGAAAATCATGTTTTGAATTGTACTTGAATGTGGGATGATCTTGGGAAGGTTTGTTAGTATATTCCTTATCTCAATAGATCTTAATTTATATTTTCAAACCCTATTGAAGGAGTTGGATTAGTTAGTTATGTTATTTATGCATTTCTTGAGTTTTCTTGATTAATGATTGATCTAACTCACTTTGGATTCCATCTCTACACTCTATATCATTTTTCATTGTATATAGTCATTAATCAAAGATTTAAAAAAAAATTAAAGATAAGGCTTGTTTAATTCCTTGAATAGAATTTTTGCCTTGATTTTTGAATTGTTCATTATTAGATTTCACAGTAGTAAAATAAGGACATCATATTTTGTTGGATTTTTTACCCTACCCTCTTTCATATTGATCTCATATTTTAGGTTTTTGTTTTATTCAATGAAAATTAGGCCTAAAATTTTCCCCATAGCTACATGGCCATTAAAAATTGTGATCCTTTACTTAAGATAAGAAACTATGGCTTGAAAATGTGAGTCAAAAGGGTTTTGATTCTAAACTCATACATGGATTTGAGTGAACCATACGGTGAGAAGTGTTCCATCCATACTTGAATATCAATGGAATATTTCAAGTCCTGTATCAAATCAACATCAACATAAATAAATTATTGGGTTGTGCATAGTATATTTTACAAACCACATGAGAAAGAACCTTCAATATGGGTTTTACAATATCATCAAGGAACACCCATAGAGGAAGTGGAAGAGATGGAAGCTGAACATAAACTTGAACCTTAATGGATGTATACTTATACATTATGAAATTATGCTTATAATGGGACACATTCATGAAGGTATTCCTCGAGAACCAATAGCTTTACCTATAAAGGAGGGTTTGTACTTCATATGTATCCTTAAACATTTAAAGGCAAATAATGATAGATTGGTCAATGACCATTTAAACTATTAAATGATGCCTATCAACATAGTTAAACTAGCACACATATATTAGATAAATCTATGTAGAATACATTGAGAGATGTCATTCTCGATGTGCCTATTCCACTTATGTCACAAGTCTAATATAATATAGTCAACTCAAGAATGATATCTATTGGAATATTTAACATATATTTATCTAAGATATGTATGATAGTTTTGTTAATTTATAAAACTTTATATCCAATTTATGATATCCTATTTGTGATCAAAATATAATATTTTAAACATTAATTATACAATAAAAAACCTAATTTTAAGTTTCCTAATTAAGTAAAATATCCAATTTTTTTAATCAATAATTTTACCAAACTCTAATTTTGTAAACTATAAAAATGTATCAAATATAATTTTGAAAATTTTAGTTTTGTTAAAACTATTGTCATAAAACATGATTAAATAAACCATAAATTAAAAAATAATCTCTAATTTTTTAAAAGTGAGATTTTATGGGTGATTTAGAATAGGGTAGTGAACTATTGGTGTCAAGTCTATGAGTTAGCTTCCCATTATATATTTTAGTGTTGAATTTTTTAAGACTTACATGCATAATTAAAAACAATATATATTACTAACCACAACAAGACACCAAGCTTAGTGGTGGATATGGAGGACATGGAATTATCTCTTAGAATAAGTGGATATGGTGGTGGATGCATTCATATCACTTTTTATTGATGTGGGGAAGTGTGTTACAACAATAGAGTATTCCTAAAGTTACTAAGAAGTAGTCAGTGTGAAATGAAACATAAGACAAGAATTCTATAAATTATTATATAAATAAAAATAATGGAAAATGAATACCAGTTTGATTTACACCAAGTTTTAAAATAAGTTGAAGACATCTTATGAACCTCTACACATAGTAAAAGTTATAAGTCATGGTGGTAATTTTGAACTAGGAATTTGACTAATAAGAGGAGATTAATATCGTGTTAGTGAATGAAACCAAATAAAAAACACACTAAACTAACATCTTCATGCCTAGTTACTAGGGTAAGATTAGTAACAAAAAAAATGGCAAACACAAATAAAAACTAAGGAAAAACAAGAGTTCTTTCACTTTCTTTGGATGCTCAAAATGCATTTGTAGTAGTGGCTTGCTTAGTTTTGTACTCATGAAGTCCTTGGCAATGGAAGCTTGGCTACCTCCATCTCTCCTTGGCACCTTATGGCTTTAGATTGGCTTAGCTCAATATTTTGGCATAATAAATTTATCATGTTAGAGCTCTTGGAATCAAATTTACATGGTAACTTTGCACAAATTAAGATTAAAAATGATGTTTATGGCCTTTCTATTTATAAATTTTCAAGAATGACCAAAATCAACCATGACCGTCCATCTCAACATTGAGATGTGTGGTCATGGATTAATTGAATTATGTAATTAAAATCCATAATTATCCTCATAATGAATTTGGAATAAGGGATATTAATGAGGCATGGGAAGTAATAAAGATGCATGAGAGACTCATAATCCTAATATTTATAACATTTATGGCCTAGAGATGTCTTCCCAAGAAATGAGGTCACCTGATGATGTAAATATTCAATATTCATTTTTAAAAACAAGTTTTTTAAAATTTTATATGGAATTATTAATTAGGACTTGATTTGGATTAATTATCTCTTATGCATGATTAAGCACTTTGTGCACAAATTACTCAAATTGATCAAAATGCCTTGTTATTGGTCTAAAATTTGACTAAATTGGAATTAGAAGTCAATGTCAGATGCATTAGATCCATTATCCCATTTAGGATGTTGCCAACACAAGATAAAAAAAAGTCATGTGTCCCATATAAGAAATTTGATAGAAAAGAGTAATCCAGAGCACCCAAGTGTAAAATTGGCATTTTGACTCGAAATGATTTGATCAAAGTTAGCTAGTCCATTAATTGCATTAGCCCATTTAATGATACTCTGGCCAAAATTGGCACTTGAATATATCAATTTCAACTCATTTAATGTGCTTTAGTGTTTTTAGGCCAAATTATGTATTTTGGTGGAAATTGGTCAAAAGCCTAATTAGAGGTCATTGGTGGCTAGATTTAGGTGTCTACGGTACTCATACTTATGTAGATGTAATAACTAATAATACTAATGTTGAGAAATTGCTACCTAAAATAAAGTAAATAAAAGGATTATATCATTTGTATCAATTTTGAGTTTATCTAAATGCCATAAATATTATTTAATATACCTATGCCAAGTTTAATGTTATAAAAATATGAGATAAACACAATACAAAAATATTTATTATAAATTTATGAACCCATTTTACAAGGCATTAAGACAAGTATAATTATAACAAATTTGAAGCTATGTCTAGAAAATATTGTTCAAAAACTACTACCTCTTAGATTATAATAAATACACTAATTATTAATAGCCATAATGCTAGGTATGATGTTTTACTCATTTTTAAACTATCTATGAACGGTTATGATGTTAAGTATTTCATAATAGATACATTATCTAAATTCCATGTATTGACTAAGGTAAAATGGATGCCTTGAAACCATTGTTACAAGTCATGTTCATTATGTTGATGTGGGTTTTTTGTACACCCTATATAACACATTTTCATGCTCTTGTTTTAGGACCAATCATGATTTTTCTAGGGCATGAGTTGTAGATTATGCCTCTCCTATGTAGTCATGGTGGAATAGTAGAAAGAGTTTGTTGACCATTAGTGGAAACTCATGTAGGTAATCAAAATAACACCCAAAGACTCATGCTTGTAATAATAAAATGATAAAAAATATATATATTTCATAAAAAAGTGAAAAAAGGAGAGAAGGGTATGATAGAAAAGAATTTTTCATATTTTAGCTAATTAATCCTTTTTATTAAGCAACACTCTTTGAAATCTATTGTAAATCAACTGATATTCATCAAATTTATTCGTGCACTCAAATACGAATAAACATGGTGTGAGAGTTTAAGGACTAGTCATTATGAGTGAATATTAACATTATATCCTTGTAGGATAATCGATAAAATTGCATTCTATTATAATGATTGTATGAAGACTAAATTATCTACAAAAAATATCAAACAACACATCTAACTATTATATTAAGATATAAAATATTATCTTATTAAAATAATAAAAATAACATAATTTCAAAATCTAACAGACTCATAATAAATTAAATAAATATCATATAATGATCGCTAGATGTTATAAATTACACAATATTAGTCTAAATACGAGAAACCAAAAAAACATAAAAAACCTCTAGAATATCTCAAATATTTCCTAGCTTATTATCTCCCAAAATATTTCTAAATAAGATTATTTCAATACAATATATTTATAATAATTATTCACCACCTTAATTTTTAAAAAATCTTGCATGTGATCACTTATTAAAAATAGATAAAATATAAAACTATCTACAATAGCTAAAAATAGAACTAAAGCTATAAATCTAAAATTAAAGTGGGATAATATAATCTAAAACATAAATTTAAACAATATTTCCACTTTTAGGCCTCTCTGACTTGTTCCTTTTTTATATTTACACTTTCTAGGAGATCATATATAGTGTGACCATGTTTTATCCATTCAGCTACGACTTTAAACTTTTGATAATTTTCCTATGACATAATTTTTATGAATTTTTTAGGATTATTTGGGATATTTTTGGATATTTTGGATTCTCTATGCATATCCAAAGCTTTTTGATATTCTAAATTAGAAGAAAAGCTTTTTTTAAAAGTACTATAATCTAATTTCTTAAAAAACCTAGAAAAATTAGCCCTCGTAAGCCTACAAACTATACTAATGCTCAATTATATCTACATTTGTTTTAATTAAAATGGTGTCTATGTTTATTTCTATATTTCACTCTAAATTTGAGGCTACCTATGATCATATATCAAACCTCATTGATTGATGTCTTCCCCTTTCGTATTCATGTGACTTTTGAACTTATTAATTATCTTTGTGCATCCTATGTGAATATCTCTATGTGACTATTATTTTGAGATATATGATTCTAGATATTTATTTATATTTTCATGAAACTTTTGATGGTTTTAAGGGTAATTATTATAATGAAGTTTAATCATATGTTCATGGCTAATATCACCATCATAGTCTTTCATAATTCATGCACAATTTATGTCCATTCAAACTATGACATGTGTCATTTTCCTATTGGCTCAGTTATTTAGAGTTATAAATTTTATAAATGTTTCTAATTAGTCATTTACCACTATGAGGTCATTTTAAGTTAGATACATTTCCCCATATTATTGCTTTGGGTTCATGTAGTTTTTGGATCCCTACAAAGCTTTTCTAAATTATGTAAAGCACATGATCTATGAGAAGGATGGATAGTTGTGTGAATGTGAATACATATAAATGATTTTTATTTTCATATCCCTAAAAATATCTTTTTAATTATGAAAATTTAATGATGAATGGGATCATTAAACATTAATAATTTCTAATGATTCACATTCACACAACTATCAATCCTTCTCAGAGGTCTTTGTAATGTGTGGCAAGTTATTGGTTGTAAACTTATGAGATTGTGATGAAAGGTAGCTTGTGATTAAATCATAGTTATTTGGTTATAAAAATTTGGTTCGATCCATTTTTTTTGCCTACAAAGATGTGAGAGGCTAAAAATAAAAAAAAATGAAATTATGTAAATAACTCGAGTGTCTCAAAACTTGGATCATTGTGAAGTGAATATACAAGTGATGAAAGGGTATAAATATGTGAAAAATGTCACATTAAAATATATAAAAGGTACATGTCATTTTAAAAATAAATCCAATTCACTTGATGACAAAAATATGGGGATAAGAGGCATGAGTACTACATAGTGTGTACCAGATGAAATTATGACACTTGGCATGCTATGATAAGTTTGAAATAATTTAGTTCTCAAAATTTATGTGTGAGTGTGAAGAATGTGTACTGCATGGAAAAAATTTCATTCCTACAAAAATATAAGTTAATAACTAAAATATATATTTTGAATAAGTAAAAGAGCATCAAACATTGTGAAACAACTTGAAAAATAAAAAATATATTTTATATAAAGAGCTTATGATTCTCATAACACATTCTTATTATAATATTTAAAAATGTATCAAAATGTAAATATATATGTCTTTGAAATAAGGATTTTCCTATAGACACCATCCTTATATTTTTTTATGATAATTTTTAGAACATGTTAAAAGCATTGACAAAACCTTTGGATCATATCGACTAAAATTTTCAAATTTTCATATTCATATAATCTTGAATTTTTTACAAACTTAAAATGTATAAAAGTGAATCCCTATTTTAATACATAATGTAGGCATGTTTGGCACAACAAAAGGAGACTTCTACATGGAATGATTCTAGGTGTTGAGAACTCAAAATCTATTTTTAATTTTGAAAGAAAATAAATAATCATTCAATAAAATTTCACATTTTTCAAAGAAACTTGAATATTAGTTTTAGTCTTAGCACACAACATCCTAATTATTTACCTATAAAAATATTTATATATGTGTGAAAAGTTATTTATTTATTTTCCTTTGATATTTTTGATATAATGTTAGACAAATCACATGATCAAAAAATTTGAAGGGTTTTGTTTTTTATTTGTTGATCTTTTAATTTTTATGGGAATGGCTTGGGTGGAAGGTTTGAAAATGTATCTATTGTTACCTATTTATTTATATCCCTAATAGAGATACCTATATCTCCACCCTAGGCCTTGCCTAGTGCTTCCAGGTAACCATATCCCTAATGGAGATTTCTCAAATCTCCCTTAAGGAGAAAGCTTATGATTTTTATTTTAAATTTTCATATACTCATTTTATTTTATTTTATTTTATTTTTCATTTTTTAAATGGTTGTGAAAAAATATAGCCAAGGCAAATTATTTTTATAAATTTTTAGTCATAAATGATCTTTCATTGGTTGTTCATACACCAAAAGAAAATTTTAGTGTGATTAAGTATAGCCATGACTCTTTTTAAATGAAACCATTGTTCTTAATTCATGTGATAATTATAAAATAGGTATTTAGTCTTCTAGTGAAATAAAATATATTTAGGAATAACATTGATATTTAGTTCAGATTAAGATAAACTCATGTTTAGCTAGTGTGGGAACCATCTTGGGCACAATAGGAGACCTAGGTCTCCATGAGAATAGTCATTAAAAAAACTATAGGTAGCTAGCCCAACCCAAAAAAAGACCAAAACAATAGTAGTGAGTAGAACAAAATAAATTAAAGATAAACCATAATAAAACAAATGATTAAGACAAACAAAATTAGGTCCAGAGGACCTGTTGAGACTTACCAAGAATCTTTAGTAAATTTTTCCTAGGTCTTGGACCTAGGGCCTTCCTTGGGGTCAAATTTTAGGCATAATGTTGATATTTAGTTAAAATTTTACCAAGTTTTAGTAAATTTTAAAATTTCATAGTGAATTATGATTTTGTCAACAAATTGAAAGTTTTTATTGACTTTTATGGAATGGAAAATGTGGACTCAACCAGTAATAATAGATCTGTGAAAAAAAATCTTAGTTTCTCTTCTTGTGTCCTTAGAAACACTTATTTACCATTACTTAAATCCAACTAATCTATATAAAAAATTAATCAATGAACTAAATATAAATTAATCTAGCAATAACCTACCCTACTCTTACACTAACAATTCATATTGAAATCAAGAGGGTGAACTTGGTAACTTTGTATGAAACATCTAGCACTATATGGAAAAATCAAGTTTTCACTTCTTATTTTTATTTTTTTCATTTGAAATATAAGAAAATTAACAAATTTATACTTATCATAATGATACTTACCAAATTTGACATCAACAAAAGCATTAGGCTTAGGTAAACATACCTCAAATTTATACCAAATGAATTCATGAAACTCTTTTACTTGAATTTATGTGAGATTTGGAATCAAAGGCACAATGGATAATAATTATTTCTTGTTTGATTCCATGGATAACATGTTTATATTTCTTAATATTTCATAGATTCAATATGTTCTTACCAAATGTGTCTATCACATTCATTTGTAACTACGCGATCTTACTCAATAAATATACTTTATGGGTCATAAAAAAGTGGAACATAACCTACCTCAAAGATGGAATACATATTTTTTGATTCCAATTTGGATGTATCCTTATTAAAAATGCTCTTTTTTAATGATTAAACATTATTTATTAACTAAAGTTTTATAAACTTACTATAATATGGTGAACAAATCAAAATTAGCATCAAGATCTTATGTTTCCTCTTGTAATACACAGTTAGTGTCCTCTATTTACACATCACTACTTAATATTATTACCTTATCACCATTATATCATTTTAACAAATTAAACTCCACAATATATTTTTGTTCAAATTTTGTGGAAGACATTGTATCTTATTTCTTGATTCCTCATCATCTTCATGTGATTCCTCTGATGTTTGAACTTCTACATTATTATTAAAATAAGAAAATAAAATTTCATCAAAATATTCATAATCATTCATTTCATTAATATCAATTCATTTGTATCTATAACTTGTGATGTATTCAGTTCAATCATAAGATCTAAATTTTCTCATGTCCAACAAAGAGATCATAATTTTGATTTAAGATTGGCTTGAGGTGAAAAAATTGATTTAAATGATTAACCATGGGAAAATTCATATGTTTTCATGCTTTAATAATGTTTGGTACAACATCATGAAAAGAGGCATTATTCAACATGGGGAGCAAGTTTATTATTTGGGAAAATAATTGCCTATCTAATGTGATTACCTTGGCATAAGTTGAAGGTAATATGTTTGTTGTAGATTTTTTCAAGAACATAGATATGATGAGATCCAAAGTGTGAATGTATATATCTATAATGATAGTCTATTGATGTTTCTAGTTGATAAGAGTGTTATTATAAATCTCAAAAAAATTGAGATTTAAATTCATGATTGGTTGATTGGGTTGCATTTTGAGAATGAGTATTTGATTAAGTAAATCAAGTGAACCAATGAGTTTTTGAAACATTAAAATAAATTTATCTCTTAATTCTTTCCAGTTATTGATTAAACTATGTTAAATATATAAACTTGTCATATTTAAAACCATATAATGTGAAAGGAAATAATCTACAAGCTACATCCACATGCTAAATGTTTAAGAATCCCATAGAATTTTTGAAAGCATGAAATGAACATGTTTCTCAAATTTTCTCTTATTTTTTAATTTGGGAAGATAAGTGAAAGAATTTTCTGGAATCTCATGTTGAACATTAAGGATGTTTATGGTTGTTTTACCTATCCAACCCATGATTTTCTACTATTTTTATTTTATAATTTTATGTTTTTTGACATATTTGATAGAAACTTAAATGAAATAACATACTGGGTGAAATTTATTAAAAAAAGGTCCCACATTCTAGTGCCAATTTATATATTGATATGGGATATATGAATACCAAAGAAAATTGGTTTTCACCCTCTTTTTAGAACTAATGGTGATTTTTTATAGGGCATGAGTTACATGTTGTGACTCTTGTATTACAAAAAGTTGTCCTTGTGGAATAATATGCCACTTAAAGGGAGACATGTCCCTATATTAGAAATAATATTCTAAGGGGACTCCCAAGGCCTTAGCTAGTAGACATAATGTAACCTTAAATGAAAGGACATTACTTCTTAGATGTAGACACATAAGGGAAATTTCTTTGGCACCTTTGCCTAATCTGAATAGGGTTTAATAGGTAAATCTTCTTTAATTTTTAGATTTATTTTGTCTCAATGCCATCCACAATAGCACCCGCATCACCTTTAACATCTCCACTAGTGGCACAAATATTTTTAGTACCTCCACCTCCATCCCTTATATAATTACCATCCATTTCACATTATACCACATATTCCATTACCACTTCTCCTCCATCTAGTCAATGCCATTCATATTCAACTCCATCCACTTTAGGGCAAGCCCCCACTTTTACTCAGCCACCCATTACTACTTACCAAAGGAATACTAGAACTCTTTCAGTCTCTCCTAAGATTTCCCAAGTATAAGAAAGACCTATAGAGGTTTTATTTATTCATGGAACTCATATTTGTGAGGAATAAAAAGAAGAACATTAAGAGGCAATCTCATTGGTAAATTATTCTAGTGATGAGGAAGGGGAGGAACCATAAACCATAGAGGAGGAAGAAAAAAGGGTTGAAATTAAAATAATTGATATAATAAAAGATACATAGCCTAAATAAATTGGGGAGGAAGAAGATATGACAACCTCTATATAGGGAGAAAATATTCTTACTAAATAAGAAAATAAGGCCCTTAATAAGGTAGTGTTTTTTTTACCTCTTCCTTTACAATTGTAAATACTAGTGTTATCGATTTGCCATCTATTAGTCTAGTTTTTGCACTCCTCTCTCCATATGAATCATTCTAGTAATATTGTTTAAAAACTAATCCATTATATACCCATGCCAATATTGAGGGGACTAGGATACAAACTTCTAGTTTCTCTAATTTTTTAATTATTTTAACTATAACTTCAATAAGGTCAAACTCCAAACCCCTAGTAGGAGGGTTCATTTTGATAACTTTGTAACTATTTCCATTTTTATCCCCAAGCACCACCTGCACCCTTAAGGTCATCTACCCAATTGGAATTGTCTATTCTTCAATCCACTTAGACTGAATCTTTTATTATGACAATCTCAAATACTCTAGCATAGACATTATATGTGGTAGATAATACACCCTAGAGACATATCTCAAGATAGAGTAGGGTCAATTAGCCACCTCATAAGTTGCCTATCTAAATAAGTGCCTTAGTGCTTTTACTAGGATATATCCCACCTTACATATCTATAGATACCATTCATCCTAAATAACAAGAGGAAGTCATTATCCCTTCTTGGTTCAAATATTACCAAGAGTGAAATAAAGATAGAATGGGCTTGGTCCTCACAAATTTTTAGTAGTAAGTATATGCATTGAAAAACAATATAGAACTATTTAGAAAGTGAGGAAAAGGAAATGAGTAGACATGAGAGGGGTGGAAATAATAATAGAGTAGAGGGAGAATTTGTTCCCTTTGGAAAAGAAATAGAAAATAAACTTAAATGACACTAATAAATATGAATATAATTTATGTGATTTTGAGGATTCAATAGAGGTAGATTATTTAGGATCTAAGGGAAATAGTTGATAGATTTCAAAGTGTAGTAAAGAATCTGTATAATATCCTAAACACAATAACAACTTCAAGGGGTGAGTCCCAACCTCATTGGGGAAGGATATTAACCTGTTATAACCAATTGAATGAGATATAAATTAGGCTTAATTTATTCATATCATGTGAAAGTAATATACCTACAATAATTTAAATCTAATGTCGACCTAAGAAGCTATGTGGGCCTTAAATTATATGATTTCTAAAAGAGAGATTACTTTTAAATGATACTAGCAAATAAATGCTTTGATAGCCTAGTTTTTTAGCCAAGAAAGAGAGGCCATAAATTTTTTGAAGGATATGAGGGTTACAAATGTAATTACCTCTATAAGGAAATTGGTAAATAGGTCCAATTTTGAAAGATTACTTAAAGCCACTGAAAAATCATTCAAGGTTGAGGTAGAAGGCATACTATATAAAACCAATGAAGATATTTTACAACTAATGAATTTTTCAAAGGATAAGGTAACTATGGTAGATACACTTAGATCTAATTTAGAGCCTATGAATTTTATCATTAAAGGATAATGGGTGAAATCATATATATATTCAAGACATCTATGCTTAATTTTGGTATCATCAATGCTATATTTGACACTACCTATACATTATATGAACAACTCAAGGCTACTAAGAAGATTGATACTATAAAAGTACATTAACAATTCCTCCAATAACTTGGCCTTAAGTTCTGATTCATAGTTGTGTATTTTTTTTTAGGCCCACTTTGATTAACTCTTCACATGTAAAGCCTTAGTCTATTTTTATAACTACATTGAGCACGTAGTTACCTTCTTCCAGTAGTTCCAATTTGGCACCATAGATATGAATATGTATACATGTATTATAATTTAACAAAACATGGGTCTCTATTATATTTTAGACATATACATGTATTTATATTATGGTCATGTAATTTTAGCTGACTATTTTATGAATATCTGATACATGTATTTATTTTTCTTGAATTTTGACTCTTTAATATATAATAGGTAACATAAAATTAGACATTGCTTGGAGGATAAGGTAGCCCATACCTAATTTATATATACTTGTATCCTCCTGATTCCAAATTGAGGAAAAAAAAATTATCTATTAAGGTGAATAAAAAATTTTGAAGATTGTTTTGTCAATATGTCTTGATGTTCATTATTTATTCTTATCTAAATATATGATTTTTTGGATCACTCCAAGATCTCTAAATGTCACAGATTACTTAAAAACCCTAAGATTAGGTGAGATAAATTCAAAGCAAAAGTGAGATTCATAATAGTTCATTAAGTGATTCATTAGTCAAAAAGTAAACATAAGGTACATTATATAGTGAGATATTACATCACCATAAAGTCAACTACTAAAATTACAATTAGAAAACACATTAAGTGTATTTACCCTAATGACCTTAACAACCCTAAGCAAGCTAACTAACAAAAAAGTAGGTAAAACTAAAAGTAATGAAAATATTATATTGACACCCCCTTAAGTGTATCATAGGTGGGTAAAATAATATGGTCCCAACAATGAGGCCTAATGAGGTACCTAAACACAATGAAAATCCCATAAAGAAAAGAAAAGGAGAAAACTAGTAGAATAAAACTCCTCTACAAAAGAGAATAAAGTGAGAGAAAGTGCATTCTCTAAGGACATTATGTAGATCCTAAAATGCATCCACAAGTGAGAGCAACAAAGCACATAGACAGGAGAATTAATTCCCCATATAATATGTTTAATCTACCTATAGTATAAAACATAGAATGATGAATGTTGATGATGAGATCCTTTGCCTAAAGACTAAAGAATCTCCATCTGTATCAAACAATGTTTCTTCCCTTTACCAAAGGAAGAACATGAATAGTGTATTTTAAGTCTACCCATTCCACAATAGAATATGGAGTTATAAATACAAATAACTCTGATTAGGATCCAAAACATAAGTGTGGCATAAGTCTAGCAATATCATGCACAAAAAAAATGTAATTCCACTAAAGTGAACCTATCAGAAGTAGATGCAATGAAGAGTGGATCACCCTAAAATGATAAATGTGTCCACCATGTCCTTGATGGATCTCCAACCAGGGTATGTTTCTTATACAAGTAATTTTTCTATTTATGCATATTAGATAAGCCAAATTCTATATGTAATGATGGTGCAAAGGAATTAGAGGCTAAAATAGATTGTACAATACATGTTACCTATAAAAATAGAATGTCAATGTCTATTGAGTCATAGATCAATATACTTGCACCTTATGATGTATGAAGTGGACCATAGGTGTGTAGATCAATAACCACCATCTCAACATCTAAAAGGTGACAAGGATATGTTGGAGGTGTGTCCCCATCACTACAATAGTCATCTATGCTAGAAGAAGAGTCATCGATATTAGAGATGTACTCAATCTCGGAAGTATCATCAAGTACAAGTAATATAATGAATAATAATTTCATGTATAATTCACTAAAATAATGTCCATGTGAAGTGGATAGCATGAACCAACAACCCTTAAAACTAGAGAATAAATTATAGATGAAGCACACAAATCCATAGAGTGAATATCCATAAGAAGAGAAAATTCATAAATGCTCTCACAAGGTGTAATCTCACTAGAAATAATAGATTCCTTTGAAGTGCCAATATATGATGTATATATAAGAAAAAAATCATGCACAATAATGGAAGTATAATTTATAATGGGACAACTAATGTTAGGCAAAATCTCATCTTGTAATGGTGGCTCGATAGAAAGAAGAACAATGTCTATCATGGATGTTTCATCATAGGAAATATGAGTAAGAGGAGAGAGTATAATAATTTATGATGAGATGATAGGAAGAGGAAGAGGAGGAATGATATAAATCTTAGAGAGATCTCCAAAAGAGACTGAAGGATGTTCTAAATAGTGTTGGGGCACATAGTAAGATACACATGGTGATGTAGATCCAATGAAATGTGTAGTAAGAAGGTACCACAGACCTTATCACAAGTGTTATCCCACTTAATTTACTTGTTATAACTATTGGGAGAAGTAATCTATCCATATAGGAATCGAATATAATTCTTTCCCTTTTTCATGAACAAGTGTTCCATGTAAGTATGTCAAGAAGTATAGTTGATCTTTCTAAGAAGAACCACTAGTGTAAAATCAAATTTCCTCCCTAGTTATCTCTTAAGTGAAGTTAAAATTATTAAGATAATACACCAAAGAAGTGAAAAACTACATATTAAAAATTGAAATGACCCCTAGTTATAAGCATAATGCACGCTCATGAACAGGATGCCAGGCACAACTGAGAATGTGTCCAAATGAATAGTAAGTGTAGGAATAAACACACTGCATAAAATAAGAGTGTATATAAAATACACCAAATATTATATAACACCACAAGATACCCCTTTATAACTATTAGTAGTGACCCCCCATAAAGTTTTAAATACAAACATGCTCGTATATATGTCAGACACAATCAAGAATGTGTATTGAGTAATCTATGAATAAGTATGAAAGAAGTAGAGGGACATATAGATATAATTATAATGTGTACAATAGGTATAATATGTGAAAAATAGGTATCTATAAAAGGCCTAAAAAGGTCACCAATGCCTAAATCATGAAAAATAAAAACTTTTAAAGAAGGCATTCAAATCCAAGTTACTGATCAAATATTATAGCCATTTAAAAATATGAGATCGCATGAAAAATTTGGGCATAAATAGTGTTTTTAAATATTTTGAATGAACTCCCCCAAAAAAACTTGAATTCCATTGTAGTAAAAGCTTGAAAAAAAATGTGAACCAATTTATTCAAAAAAAATTAAGGCCCTTTAGAGCAAAAGTTAAGCACTTTTTGGGTGGAAGTGACCAATGGTTTATTTTACATATGACTAGGGGGATAAAAAATTCATGAGTGTATGGGCCAAAAATTTATTGGTACTTAAGAACAGGCTAAACTTGATGGGTGTTTAAGCACATGTCAAAACCTAATGGGTGTTTGAGCATAGGTTGGAAGCCGATAGGTGTTCAGGAACACTTTAGACCTTGTGATGTGTATGGAAGGATGTCATAATTTGGGTAGTGATTGAGTAGGTGGAAAAGTATACCAAATTCAAAATGTTTTATGAGACTTATTTTTTTAATTCCAAAGGTCTGATAAAGTCTAGAAAAGTGCCAAAACTACATTTAAGGGTTGGAAACTCCACTAAAACTAGAAAATTTGAATATCTATCTATTTCGTATGTCTTCTCTAAAAAATAAGAGAGACCCATGTGAGAACTCAAAAACCCCAAAAACCACTAAATTGTTTTCTTTATTTGAGAATCTTTTTATATAGATATGCATGAAATGACTGAAATGGCTATGAAACCCTCCAAATGGTCAAAATCATTATCACTAATAGATGTCATGTTTATAGTTGATTTTAGGGTTTTGATGCCTTTAAAATCTAATTTCATTATTTTTTTTGTGATTGGAGACTTTGGTTATATATTTTTCACAAATTTTCATGAAATCCCATGAAACCTATGAAACTGGTGAAAATCAAGAAAACCAACAAGAATGAATGCAAGTAAGATCTCACCAAGGATTTTAGAAATAGAAAAATGGTTATCAAATTAGATATTGTATACCATGTATTATCATTTCAAGATCTCTAAATGTCAAAAAATTCATGAAAACCCTAGGAGTAGGTGAGATAACGTAAAGCAAAATTCAGTTTCATAATAGTTTATTGAGTGATTTATAAGTCAAAAAGTATAACGGAGGTATATTTAATAGTGATGAATTAGGTGACTATAAAGGTAAAAAATAAAATCATAATTAGAAAATGCATTAAGTGTATTCCACTAAAGACCTTAACAACCCTAAACAAGCTGACTTATAACCATGTAGGTAAAACTAAAAGTGGTAAAAATCCTACAGTAATAGTGATTCATTAAATAAGTTCCATCATTTTTGTATTATCAATCTTTGGGTTATGTAGATTTTTTTTGATATAGTTATTCACATTGTGCAGTAGCTAATTTTAATGATTTTATGTTTAATAATCATAATCTTCCTTTGAAGATGTGTAATTACAATTATACATAGACAATAACCTTTGATTATGAACACTAAATTTTATTATATTTTATTTCATTAGACTCCTAATTATATTATTATATTTTGTGTTTTGATAGTAACTTTCAAAAAGTATTAGTTCCCTACCACTTGTACAACCCATAGTGCAAGATCCAGTTTGAAAGGGTTTCATTTATCTTTGATTCACAAGCCTTCTTTTGTGCTCTACCCTTCCCTCCTTTTTTGATCTTCTTTTGATCCTTCCCACCTTAGGTTAGATCCCCCCATCCATCTCAAGAATATTTCATACTCATGTCATATCCTAACCATCCAAGGTAAAAAATTGTTCCACTCACTGCTATCCCACCACCCAGTTGTTTAAAAATATGAATACCTTGCAACTTGTGTCATGGATTGAATATTTTCATTGATCCTAAAATGTTAGAGTGTACTTTATAATATTATGTGGTGTTCATAATGCCCATATCAATAGGAATTTATTTGGAACTAAAATGTATGCCCGCCTTTTTCATTTGTTAAAAACAAATTAACACTTTAGTTGTGTTAGTTATACCTAGAATACTAATAAGGTCCACCTCAAACACTATCTTACTATTCCCACCCTTGTAGATCCATATAAAATTTAGGTCACATAGAGGCATCTTAAGGTGATCTTGGACTTGATCTTATTATCCAATCATAATATGTCATATCCCTCTACATACAAAGGCCCTATCTTGGTTAGTTGGTTAAACTATCATTGTGCTTGGAGACATGCATGATTTTCTTATAAACCTTTAAAATTATCTTCCTTCCTTTTCTTCCTTGAAAATCAAGACATTTGAAGAACATATAAATGATATCAAAATTACCTTAGGGAGACTAAATGTGACCCATGAAGATTTGGCATGTAGAATTTTTCCTTTTACATTTCAATACATTTCTTATGACAAGTTCCTCAATATTTCATAGGATTCAATTACATCCTAGGCCCAATGTTAAGATACCTTCTTGACACAATTTGGAATGGTCACTAGCCCAAGTGTCATATACTAGGCTTTTTCAATCATGATAAGAGAGACCAATGATCCAATCAAAGCATTTAACACAAGATTCCAAAAGATGTATAGTTAAGTTGATAATGAATATAAAGCCAATGTTAAATTATCCCTTAAAATGTACAAAAGTTGCTTGGATTCCATGACAGTTATCTTTATCCACATATCACTTATTATTACTTCACTACCACTAGCCTATGCTAAATATATCAATATTGATAGGTAGTTGACTCCTCAATTAAAATCTTTGGCCCCACCCAATATTGGTGATAAATTTCCATCCTTCAATCATATTCCAATTGCTAATCAAAATGTTGTGGCTCAAAATCATAACCAAGTTTATACATAGTTACCTTTGGCTCATGTTCCACCTAACCAAAACATAAAATTTATTAAAAATAATGTGTGTGCACCTAATCTCAAAAATCAAAACCAATCCTTGATACCAATTAATGTTTATACTACATAAAGTATTGCTTCTAATTTTATAAAATTAGAATTGGATGGTATCCATTAGGTGATACAAAAGCTAAGTAACTAGTTCTGTAACATGCAAAAGTGAATTGAAATCACCATGGGATAGAGTACCAATCATAATTTTACATTCCATAGGTGAAATAGGTCTTTTAATAGATATGAAAATAACACAGAATAGTAGCTACCTAGTAAGATGTCTAAAATAAATATCTTAGAGTAAACACTACCTAATTGGTGTCAAGTCTACAATACAACATAACATGGTGAGTCTTAATGCATAATTTTATGCACTACTTTTGAAATCTTTCAGAAGGAAATGGATAGGTGTGAAGGCTTCTCAAATCAACTAGATCCACTTCTTTCCACTGCTTCAAGTCAATCTAGCATAGTAATAATCTTTGAGACGTATGATTTACCATTTCTAGTGGAATATGAGAGTGAACCTAATGATAATATAATTAAATCCATGTCTTTTAGTATTTACATAGGAAAAATTACAACTTGAGGAATAAACAACCTACTACTACTTAGACACCCCCAAATAATAGTGTTACTACTCCTCAAGATCCTAAGGCAAATAATAATCTAACTCCTCTAAAAGAAGTGATAATCAACAAAGAGTAGAGCCATAGAGCAAAAGTGGGTATAATATAGTCAAAGATATGAATAGGATCAAGGCAACTATTATTCTCCATGAACTTACTTAGATTATTGAATAAAGATAATTATTTCTTAAGGTATCAATTGGGAGACCATACACTAATAAATTAAAGGTTGTTCATACCAACATATTCATTTATAAGGACAAGATTAATGTACCATATTTTTTACAAACCATTAAAATATCTAGAAAGAATGTACATAATTATTTGGTTAACTAAAGTGACTAAACCAATGTGATGCCCAAATTGTACATAATAAATTAAGCTTGATCCCATATAAATCCAAAAGAGTGGTCATATAATTGGACAAGTCCTTAGTGTCATGTGTTGGGGAGTTGATAAATATGCATATATAACTTGCCTCTAATCCATGTGTACAATAATACATAGACATCTTGGTAGTTTAAATTCTTGAGGCTTATGTTCTACTCCTGATCTATGATTGGTCAAAGACATGGAATGGGTACATGGCAATGGACTTCTCACATATGTGGTTACCTTAGAAATGAGTAGCCAATAAGATTTGAGTGGACAAAGAACTAAATATGAAGTACCTAATTATGGAGTATAATTCCAAGAATGATAAGGTCAAATTTGAATCATCTATGTGGGTGTTTACATGTTTACTATAAATCATGAACCCCATGAGAATGAATTTGAATATACTTCATAGTTATGGACTCTACACTTCGATATTCTAAAATTTAAGAAATTTTTTGGTATTGGTATAACTTTAATCAACCTAGATGGGAAAAATATCTACCCATATATAGGTTGAAATTCCCTTGACTAATAATTTAGTTGAGTATAAATATTTGGTTTTAGGCTTATAATTTGCATTGAAACACAATGTCAAGTAGCTAAAGATATTTGGTGATTTAGAGCTAGTTGTAAACCAAATTAGAAGAAAATACTAGTGAAAAATTGCCTACTTAAAAATGTATAAACATAGATCCTAAAATTTGATGATTCCTTCAAGTCATTGAGCATCAGATCTATTCCAAGGGAATAAAATTAGATAGTAGATTCACTAATAGGTTGAACTGCCAACTTGGCACTGCTCCAGGAATATAAAATGTAGAAATTTTTAGTAGAGTTGGTTCCCTGCCCCTCTATCCCAAACAACATGGAGAACTTTTGGATATATGATTATGATTAGCAGATCATATAATTTATGAGAAATTTTAGAGCCTTTAAATCTCAAATAATAGATTAAAATGATTTTGAGCCTATGAACACTAGAAGAAGATGGCATATTACATCTGAAAAAAAAATTGTATACCTATGGGAGTGGTATCATTAGAGTGATATTTTGACATGGATCCACATTATAAAAATTATAAGTAGTCCAATAAAAATGAATCTAATTTTTTCAAAGAAAACCTAAGAAATGACAAACATCCTCAGTATGTAAACATTAGACTGATTTGATTTAAATCTAAGAAATAAAGATTGAAATATCTATTAATAGAATACAAAGATGTGATAGCCTAGACATATGAAGATATAAAAATATTTGATCCTAGGGTAATCACACATATTATTCCTTTAAATCTAGAGCACAAGCCCTTTAGGTAGTGATAGATAATAGTAAATCTAATTCTAGACCCCCTCATTAAGATAGAAGTTTAGAATATATTAGAAGTTAAGATTGTATTTCTAATCAAGAATTATACCTGAGTTGTTACTTAGTGCCTATAAAGAAAATGAATGGATAAATTAGGCTATGCATTAAATTTAGGAACTTGAATAGAGCATTAGAAAAATATAACTATTATTTACCCTCATTAGATGAAATAATTTAGATGGATAGTGGGTCTAAAATGATTTCCTTTATATATGATTTTTCAAGGTACAATCAAGTGTTGGTAGAAAGAGAGGATAAAATGAAGACTGCCTTTACCACAAAGTGGGGAATTTTTGCATATAAAAGATGCCTTTTGGCCTAATTAATGTAGGACCACCTTTATAGGACACTATGGTTTTTTACTTTTAAGGGCTCATTGGAAATGTATCATCATATACATGAATGATCTCATAGTGTTTTCAAAGAATAAAAATGATCATGAAGATCAACATCCTACTAAAAAGTAGTAGACAAAAATCTATCAGTTAAAAACATAGCATGAAAAATGTAGTGAGGATAAAACTTAGAAACAAAAAAATGTAGCAACAAAACATCATAGGAACAAAACATAGTAAAGGATGCACACATATAGAAGATGACCTAACTTTCAACTAAATGTCCAAACTCATGAAATCACATTATCCTCTATTTTTTTTCTTGTAAATTTGGTGCATTACTTTTTTTCCATTAAATGTTAACTACTATTACCAAAATGAACTAGACAATAAATAAACAATGTGATAATCACTAAAATGTCTTGATTATGTTCTTCGTGACATTTTTATGAGATTACCAATACTGCGACATTTTTCCTCACTTTGTTTTATCCTCATAACATTTTTGTCACAATACATTTTGTCATACTACATTTTTACCACTACATTTTTATCCACTATGTTATCACATAGAGTCTGAATATCATCTATAGAAAGTATTTAACAGGTGTAGAAGATATGGAGTGTTACTAAATCTAAATAAGATAATCTTTGGAGTTATAGAAGGTAAATTATTAGGCCATGTCATTACCAAATATGGAATTTTTATTGATCCAAAATTAATCAAGGCCATTTCAAATATAACTCCTAATAGCAAAAAATACCTAAAGTCTTTCTTTGGCAAGATATACTTTGTGATAAAATTCATTTTTAGATTTGTAGAGATTGCAAAGTCATTGAATGTCATGTTGAAACAAGATGCTAAAATAGAATGGATAGATAAATCTAAGAAAACATTTTAGGATATTAAAATTACCATTTTTTAATCTCTAGTTATGATCATTATTGATTTTACTAAAGATTTTTTTTGTATTCATTTACTTTAAACCACACTATAGTAGCAGTACTCACACAAAGGTAGATAACATTGAACACCCAATCACCTTCATGATTACTAATATATAAGATGCATAATTTAAAGATTTTATGATAAATAATCACACATATGCCTTGATCAAAGTGGTAAATAAATTTAGGCATTATATTCTTCAAAAAAAGACATACGCCATAGTTCCAAACTTATCCATCAAGCACACGCTTAGAAAAAATGAGTTGGGAGAGATAAGAGGTAAATATATTGTAAATTTATAATAATTTTATCTTGAAATAAAACTCACCAAAATGGTGTGAGGCCAAATAATCATCCATCTCTTTACTAGAATAAATCCATGTATCTACATCGATCAGATCAATGAAACACATGTAACTGGTGGTGACTAGTATACCCACATCATCCACTACTTATTCATAGTTACATGTCCCCTTGATTTAAATAGATAGTAAAGGTGAGACCTAAAGCTCAATCCATCTCATTACATGATCAAAAAGGGAGTATTATATAGGAATAACTATGAGGGAATCTACTTGAGGTGTTTCTCAAGAGAATAAGTTACAAACTTCCTGGGTAATTTACATCATAAGATAGGTAGTGGAGATCTTTCTATAAATGCTACAACTCATAATATCCTAAGGATGGGATACTATTGTCCTAATATTTTTAAGGATGCTCATAATCATGTCAAAACCTATCATGAATTACAAGTATTTAAGAAAATGGAAGTACACATAGTTATGCCACTAAATCATATGATTGAAGGATGCCATTTTGCTCAATGGGGTATTGAATTTATTGGAGTAATCAATCCAAATTATTCATCATGACACATGTTTATTTTAATGGCTACTGACTATTTAACCAATTGGACAATGGTCATGGTTACAAATAATTCTAGAACCTAAGATGTGATTAAATTTCTAGAAGATTTAATTTTAATCTACAAAACTTATTGAGTGGATTTAAAACAATTAGATTACAATCAATTTTTATTCAAATTATTACACACAAAGGAATGGAGTTGTTGAGTCCACCAACAAGAAATTGATGGATGCCATAAAGAATTCAGCATAAGATAAACCAAGAGAATGGCACTTGTTGAAGTATACAAAATGGGTAGAAAGAACAAGGCATAATTAATCCCTCAATGCTTCACCTTTCTTACTAGTGTATGGACAATAAACAATATTTTATATTACTATTAAATTACCAACATATCATTTCATTCAAGAGTACATAGGAGAAGATGAAATAATATAGTCTAGGATACTAGACATAGTCTAGATGGAGGATGCACAAATAGAAGCATTACATATCTTTGTTGGAAATATTGTCATTGATGCCAAAGGTCTAGAATTATTGGTGATAAAGGCCCCATTTAATTTAATGATGTTTATAATAGTTATATCTTGGCTAATGTATGCTAATATTTATTT
The DNA here is from genome assembly GCA_037957365.1 of Torreya grandis. Taxonomy (NCBI): domain Eukaryota; kingdom Viridiplantae; phylum Streptophyta; class Pinopsida; order Cupressales; family Taxaceae; genus Torreya; species Torreya grandis. The sequence goes on from JARHVA010000062.1 coordinate 9,113,681, forward strand.
AATATTGATGAATATATTTTTGGTTGCATATAAGACAAAAGAAGGGCCCATGGAGAAGTCAAAGAGTCACAAGGTAAAGATAAAAGAAGAATGGGATGCATTTTCCCATGAAGAGTCATCTTGGGGAATTCCAAGAGTCACCAAGTGAAGACAAAAGAGGAAGGGCACAATTTCTCATGAAGTGACACTTTGAGGAATACGAAAAGTCACCAAGATAAAGACAAAAGAGGAAAGGATGTTTTTTATTATGAAGGGTCACCACATGACTTTATAAATTCAAGGATACAAAGGGTCATGCAATTTTGACACCATTTTCCATGAGGATTAAAGGGTCATAAAGGGGAAAGGTGAAAGTTCATTTGGAAATCTATAAATAAAGGCTTGAGAAGTCATTTGTAAGGTGTGAGATAGAGAGTGATTTGTAATTGTTATATCTAGCTTAGAAGAGTAGAGGAGAGAGATGAAAGAGATATTGTAATGAATTATCATGTATTGAGATAAAAACATTGAGAGATAGTTGTGTGGTATACACAAAAGGGGTTGGTGCTCATGAATAGTTACTATGTTGGTGCTTAGCAAAGGGGTTAGTGCTCTTATGGATTGGTGCTCACAAATTATTGTTGTGTTGGTTCTTAGAAAAGGGGTTGGTGCTCCTATGGGTTGGTGATCATGAATTATTGTTTTTTAAGTGCTCATTAAAGGGGTTGGTGCTCCTATGGGTAGGTGCTCATGAATAGTTATTGTATTGCTGCTCAATAAAGGGGTTACTGCTCCTGCAAGTTGGTGATTGTGAATATTGTAGTTTGAGTTGGTGCTCATTCATATACTTGAGATTTTTCTCTGTGGTTTTCCCCACATTTGGTTTCCATGTTAAATTTGGTGTCTCTCTATATCTTGTGTGGTGTTTATTAATTTAGTTTTATTTCATATCTTGAATGTATGTTAAAGTGGAATTTGATTAAGGGAAAGTTTATAAGATTAATGATATACTGATTCACCCCCCCCCCTCTCAGTATATCCCATGCTTAACAATTGGTATCATAATAGGTTCCTTTTGAAAAAGTTTTACAGCTTGAAGGTAGATCAGGAAAGCATGATGGTTGGATCACATGAAGGATTTTCTACAAATAAGGCACCTTTGTTTGATGGGATGAATTATGTTTTTTGGAGCATAAGAATGGAGACCTATTTTATGGCTCTTAGATTAAACATATGGCAAGGAGTAGTGGAGGAATATGAAGAGCCACAAACACTTGTAATTATTCCAGAAAAAAAGAAGGCAAGTGAATGTAATGCTAAAGCTTTAAATGCTATTTTATGTGGTTTATGTGAATCTAAATTTGTTAAAGTTATGCAATGTAAATCTACTCATAAAACATGGGTAAAACTTAAGTATATTTACAAAGGTGATGGAAAGGTTCAACAAGTTAAGATTTAGAATTTTAGAAGATAGTTTGAAAGTTTGAAGATGGAAGAAGAAGAAGAAATAGTAAGTTATCTTTTGTGAGTTGATCAAATAGTAAATCAGATTCAAAGTCTTAGAGAAAATTTAGAAGAGTTAACAGTGGTACAAAAGGTTTTGAGATCTATACCAATGAGATATGATGCAATTTTTTAGCAATCAAGGAGATGAAGAATTTAGCCAAGCTAAAGATGGATGAGCTTCATGGTATACTCATGACATATGAGATGCAGACTAAACAAGATAAACCCTCAAAGAGAGAAGCAGATTTCAAGACATCAAAGAAAGAGAAACCTAAGATTCAAGAATCAAGTGATAGTTCTAGTGATGATGAAGATGACAACAGAGCTCTTTTCATTTGCAAGCCGAAAAGGGGAATAGATAAATATCAAGGAAAATTACCTTTTAAATGTTTTAAATGTGGAAAGATTGGAATTTTTTTAGCTAAATACCCAAATAAGGATAATGATGATGAAGGAAAGTATACATACAAGAAAAATTTCAAAGGTAAATTCAAGAAGGGATTTGAGAAGAAGATCCTATATTCTAAAGATATTAGCTCAGCCGAAGATAGTGGAGTCAGTGATTCAAAAGAAGGAGAGATTCTATTCATGGCCATGCATAAAGATGCCTCTGTAAGAAAAAGTATAGATGATCAACAATAAGAAGAGGATAAAGCTAAAGTGAATTTGGAAGGAGAACTCATTTGTGCCTTAGAAGAGTTATAAGTTGTTGAGAAGAATAATCAAAGATTGAAGCACCAGATAAAGAAAAATGAAAATGAGTCAAAGGAAATAATTGATGTTCTAACAACACATGTTGAAGAAGCTAAAAGGAATGAAAAATATCTAATAGTATAGTTTTAAAAATTAAGAAAAGAATGTGAAAGGTATGTTATTAAAATTTCCTCTTTAAAAGAAGATATTGAGAAAGTAGTCAATGATAAAGTAGTTAGTGATTCAAAATTTGAGGATAGCACTAACATGATGAATAAGGTATTAGAAATCCAAAAGGAAAATTTAGATAAGATAGGTATCAGATTTGAAAAGAAAAAAGATATGTTGAAGCTCTTACAAAAGAGGAAACAAAAAGGCAAGAAGTGAAGAATACAGAGGATATTTCAAACAAAGAAGGCTGGAGGGAACAAAGCTACAAAAGGCAATCAGGTCAAAGATATACAAACATGTCTTATTTTTATGGTTACTATTTTTATTTTAATGGATATGGTCATAAGAAATTATAATGTTGAAAAAGAGCTAACAGTTTCAGAAATAAGGAGAAGGAAAGTCATGTAGAGTCAAGCAGAATCTACAACTCTTTTGTTCCTCTATCAAGCTTTGGTGAAGAGGACATAATATGTTAAAAATGTAAAAACTATGGACACATAGCTTGGTACTATAAAAGAGTGTTCAAGTTAGTTTAGAAGGACCAGAGTTTCAAGGCTCCATTCATCAAGAAGAAGGTTCAGACATGTTCATGGTAGAAGAAACAACCTGAAGATTCTATGTTGGTGTAGACAGTTTTGCATGCAAAAAATAAAGATCAGCCATGGTTCATCAATAGTGGATGTCCAAGGCACATGATAGGATACAATATTAATTTCATAACTCTAAAGAAGATCAATTGTGGCACAGTGAAATTTAAAGATAAAACCATTGCCAAGATAGCCAAAAAAGTACTTTGAGTTTGGATAATGGTAGAACCAAGACTAAGAATGTTTTGTATGTTAAAGGTCTTAAGCATAATATATTAAGTGTAATTCAAATTTGTGGTCAGGGATACACATTAAAGTTTTATGTAGAAGGTTATGAGATTAGATGAAAATATTCAAATGAGTTGATTGTAGATGCTCAAAGGATAGGCAATGATTTATATGTATTATTAGATATCTTCTCAAAGGCATGATCAAAGAACACATTCAAAGATCCGCAAGAGGAGTTAGGAGTAATTTATTTTACTTCCTACCATTGAAGTTGCATCAGTTGAGGGGGAGCTAAGTGTTAGCTCTAGGTAGGCCCTTTTCCATTGATGTCAAAGGGGGAGAATAATAGGTACAAGTATAGTTGCAGAAATAGGTACAAGGAACAGGTACAAGCTACTACAGTAAGGGGGAGTTACTATATGTTTTCAGATGATAGTATGTGTAGGATTTAAGATGTGGTAGTTTTAGGATTGAGGTTGCCATCAATGATAAAGGGAGAGATTGTTGGAAATATTGTCATTGATGTCAAAGGTCTAGCATTATTGGTGATAAATGCCCCATTACATTTAATGATGTTTATAATAGTTATATCTTGGCTAATGTGTGTTAATATTTATTTAATATGAATGAATATATTTTTGGTTGTATATAAGATAAAAG
>JARHVA010000063.1:0-55000 GCA_037957365.1 Torreya grandis
CTCTCTCTCCCAGACACACACTAAGCATCACAAGCTACAAGGACTCTGCATCAGGCACTCTACCTCTTGGCAGGGAGTCTTCTACATCAGTAACCAGTCTGCAACACTTCTTTAATAAAGATGAGCTAAGTATGCTTCCTTTATTTCATTTTAGTAATCTAGAAATGTATTAGCAATTAGCTCTTATTTAGTTTTTCTTACTATCAACCAGACCACAATCCAACCTTTTCTTCTCGGAGAAGCTAAAAGGCCTTCTCTCATTCTTATCCCCCTGTCACCCCTGTTCTCTATTTTCCCCCTTTTTTTAGACCACACTCTCTGCCCTACCAAAACCTAGCACAAACCACTAATAAACTCTCAGACTACCACAGACCATTCTGTAGACCATTCTGTAGACCAGAAACCCGTCCAAACCCTATCCAAGACCATTGCCCTGACTGATGCCAGCCACTAGGCCCGTTTCCCCTACCGACATCGGCAGACTAATCGATGACAGTGACCTTGACCTACTAACGTTGGCAGACTAATCGATGCTGGTGACTATGGAAGACAGATTGCTACATACAGGTATGCATTTGTTTTTATTTCTTTTGATTCAGTCTTTTATCATTTCTATTTCTGGCAACATTCTATTTTTTATCAACCAGTGGACTGTCATCCCTCCAAGAAGTCTTTGCACTTCTGAGATCAAGCTTTTGCTTGGCATTCCACCTTATATCCATCTAAAAATCTCCTTGTTTTAGTCTCTTTCTTCTACAGCTGTCATCCTCCACAGCTAAAGAGGAGTCCCTACGTCATTTGGATAATAGTGCGCAGACCTCATCTAGGTAACATCTAACCCTAGACCATTTCTTTTAGTTTCTTATTCCTTTTGAATGTGAAAGTGAAAACTGTTAGAAACATTCTGGCATGCCCGGTGGGACCCTAGAAATTTTCCTTGGGTTCGTACTTTTTTCTTCTAAACAAACTTTTTCATATAGGTGCATTAGGTTTCTTCTTGCACTCTTTCCTTCTATCTCTTCCAAAAGACACTATCAGCAAAGTTAAAAAGAATCTTTCTTTTTCTTTCTTTCCTGCATCTTAGACTAGTCAAAACTCATACTCTTCAACCTTTTCTCTACTTGTCTACATCTGAACAACACATTTCGATTTGGGCTTAAAATATTTTGCATTTCATCTCTATTTGAATGCATACTTAGCTCTCACATCTAGTAATTAAAATCACATAATGAATAAAGCATAGGCCACTTATGTTACACATCCAAACCACTTGCACAAAATCAAACATCTAAACATACTTGAGACAAGGCCCAACTAGGATTTCATCACCTAGCGGATACCTTACCCATCCCGGCAATCCCACTTGGACTTCACTACCAAGGGGAAAGCCCACTCTATTCTCTGGCAAAGCATAAAATCTAGGGGAAGTATATACTAGCTAAGCGAGACCAGCTTATCACTGAGCTCGTGAAGTGAGGGAAGCTTGCTCCTTAGCACCAGGCCACGTACGGAACCTAACACAGACTCTTGAGCACCGAAACTAACCTAAAACCAACTTTAGATTACCTCTTCTATGACCCGTTCTAATGGCCAACTTCCCAAACACACTCTAAGGCATAAGCCAACATGATTCTAAAAGTTTATTCTTAGGATTTAATGTTTAGGGTCTATTTGTCTTCATCTTCTTTTCTGTCTTTATCTGGTTTTTTGAGCTAGTGAGGACGTTTTCTTCTTTCTTCCAAAAACTCTCAAATTTTTTGAGTTTCTAGAAAACACAGTAACTGACATCATTTTTTCCACCGGCATTGGCCACCTTTCTTCACTAGCATCGGTTCTCTAATTGACATCGGCAACCTGTTTCATCGACATCAGTTTTTCAATCGACATCAGTCACTGTCCAAATTTCCTTCTTCACAAAATAGTAAGCTTGAAACTTGACTTTCTTGTTGTTCAACACCCATTCTAGTTTTTTTAGACTAAAAAACATAGTTTCTAAAACCTGAACCTTTTGCCTTGAATGGTTTTGACACGCAATCAAACCAAGACTCTTGTTGACCACGCAAGGCAACAACTGCTTCTACCTTCACCCTCCATAACTAGTCCTTTAATGGAGTATCATTCAGAGACTAAATGAACTCCTCCTCGACCAACCCCGACATGACCATCTATTGTTCTCGAAGGGGATCAAGACTTTGAAAGGTTCCTTAACCTCAATGTCAAGGCCCTTTAGCATTATCTCGTGAGAAGCCAAATGCGAGACTTTTTAGACAACCCAGTCTATGGGATGCCAACCTCCTTAACTGAAGTGGCAACGATATCGATAGTGTCCGCTACCCAACCCATGACCACTCTAGCCTTTGCTTCGACCATCAACCCAACCATGCCCTATCTTCAAAGTGTGGCTTCTCCTTCTATCTCTGGGCCCACTTCCATCAGGGTTTTGGCACCCCCTCAACCATAGACTATTTAACAAAATTCTACCCCTTTCCAAAATCTAGTTGTCTCCATCCCACCTACTCTTGCCCCTATCAACACAAGAGTAACTACCTACCCTTCAACCAGTGTTACCACCCCTCATCCACCTTTGGTGGCCCCTATTCAATTTGTGCCCTCTAACTCCATGGCACAACCACCCCTGGCTCCCACATCTATCCCAATAACTAGTTATCAATATGTTGCGCCTATACACGTGTAACTGACTACGTCATACACCTCTTATATCACCTTCCAAGTGCCTTAAAACCTAGGGGGCACCCCATCTACCAATCCATTAGCCAATCTCATCAAAATGCTGATGGAAAAAATGTCTAATCTTGAGGCTTCCATTTCTGATTCAAGCAATGTCCTTTCATATGACTAAATTTGCAACGAACCCATCCATCCCTCCATCCCAATCTGACCATATCCCAGTCAATGGGAGCTTCCTAAGTTTACTCACTTCCAAAGTAAGGAAGAGCCTTAGCAGCATCTACAAGCATTCAGACATGCTTGTTACTTGATAGCCCATGATGATGCGTTATTGCTACGCACATTCCCCATGTCACTTTCTGGCCCTGCCCTTGATTGGTACAGCTCTCTTACCAGTCACTCTCTCTTTTCATTCACTCAACTCACCCAATTATTTCTCAACCACTTTTCAATCAATATCACCAAAAAAGTCTCAATCACAGACCTCTACTCTATCAGGCAGTTTGATGACGAATCCATAGCTGATTTTGTTGCCCATTGGAGAGGCTTAATCAACCAACTCTCCTTCCCTTTACCTCAACCCAAGCTCATTGAGCTCTTCCCTTGAGCATGTGCCATGTACATCTAATCCACCTTGCAGGTTTAAATATTTTGCACTTTTGACGAAGCTTTCACCATGGCCCAAAAGCTTTAACTCTACATTATTGAAGAAAACAGGGTCAAATTACGTAATACCAATGCAAAAACTGATGACCCTTCTTCTTCTAGACCTTTTTCTTCCCACTCCAAGCCCAAAGGAGTGGAAAACAATGTGGTCATTAGATCACCATCCTTGACAATGACCAACCAATCTCAACCTTCAACATCACAAAGCATCACAAAACAATTCCAACAACGCTACATACAGCGTCAATACACTCCAATTGGAGAGTCATACACTTCCATGTTGGAAAAACTCGTCAAGCAGGGGGTCCTCAATCTCCCTCCAATCCGACCACCTCAATTTGACTCCTCGAAATCCATCCATACATGGTATAGGGAGAATGACTTCTGTCACTATCACCGTGTCCAAGGCTATGACATAAACAACTACCAAACCTTCAAGAATATTGTCCAAGACATGATAGATAAGGGAGATCTTGTTTTGGATAACCCGAATGCACCATCCAATCAAAACATCGATATCTTCAAACAACCTTTTCTTAACCATCCTCCTAGTCAAAACAATGTCCAGACCATTGCCGATAGCTCCCACGAGCATAATATATGCACGGTTAACATGGTCTCGCCTCTTGTCCCTGACCAACCTCATCCATAGGTAGAAGATATTTCTTCTCCTATTCTTCCATCATAGGTAGATGAACCATCTTCTCCTATTAGTTCTCCATCGACCTCTCTTATATTGGAGGATGCTTCGACCATACCAATGCCATTTGCCCCACCTTCATCCTTCCTCCTACCAATGGAGGACCCTACCCTTCCTACTCCTCAACCACAAGTAGAAGGCACCATCATCCCTGCCCTCTATCCTCTTGAGGAGTCATATTCTCCTATTCCTTCTCCACCAAGAGAAGAACCTATCTCTTCACCCACTTCAACCAAGGAAGACCCAGTCACAGTTTTCTCTTGCCTTTTGCCTGAGATCGCTACATCTCATTCACCTCCGTCCACATCTGAACCTAAACTCGCGTAAGTGTCCATCATGCCCAAAGAGATTAAATCTCTTGACATTCAACCTATATCAAACCTCACTCACCCACAAGTGAGGGTAGACTCTAACCTTGCCTCGCAAAATAGTAGTCCTCAAACCAAACCAAAGAAGGCCACTAAACCACACCAGAGAATTCCTCCCCCACCTTCATCATTGCCCTCTATTTTGGGCCCACATCCATCCACCTTAATAGGAGTGCTTCCTAATCCAAAACCTCACAGAGGCAAATTGCCTCATTATTCCCTTTACCCATTAAACATATATTTCCTCCAAAATGTCTAATGCCTCCTACGCCTCCAAAACAAAAGTCATCAACCCCTATTGCAACACAACACGTAGACCCATTGGCGGGTTCTTATGCCCTGTTGTTACGACAATTGTTGCAGTCTTCTCACATCAGTCTTCCACCTCTTAAACCATACCAATCTCTCGAACCAAAACCACCCTAGTTCGATGACACTAAAGTTTGTGCGTATCATCGCACACCAGGACATGACACTGAGCATTGTTATGCCCTCAAGGTTGTCATTCACCAATACTTGGAGAAATACACCCTTCTTCTTGACCATATTATCAATAAACCTTCAACATCATCCCATCTTTCCCATACCTCCTCATCTTCACACTCATCAACTCTCGGATCAAGACCATCTTGGTTTGACAACACTAAATTTTGTCACTATCATCACACACCGAGACATGACACTGAGCGTTGTTGCGCTCTTATAGCTGCCATTCATCAACACTTGAAAAAGGATACCCTTCTCATCAAGGATCCTCTTGACTACCCCTTTGCCAAATCTTTGACACCATCACATGCCTCACAAACATCATCACTTAAATCAAGAGCCCAACACAAGACTATGGTCCTCCACTACCTTTAACCCCCTTATTTGAAATCAACACAATCAACTTGACCACCAGCCCACCAACCCAAAAGGATAAAGGGAAAAGACATGTTTCTATCCCTTGGACATCCCCATCTACCAAGCCTTCACCACAACCAAAACCCAAGATTACTGTCTTAGGCACATCTCGACTAGCATCCTCAAAGACAATCCCTGACTCTATGGTGAAACAACCTCACCATATGACCCCTGTGAAGATGTCTTTGTATGATCTCATATAAAACTCTCCACAGCATCATCAAAATTTGATCTAAGCCTTACAATTGATGGAGGTCCAGCCTGATGACCCCAAACCATTAGCCATTTTAATCAAATCATTACCAACCATTTCCTCTGTCACCATCCATGATTTTGAGATCCCTGCCTCCAACCTGGTAGATCAGGATCTCACCTTTTCACCCTAAATCTATCAAACATTCTCCCTAGCAACTGGGGGAATTTGACCTTACCCTGACTATCATAACCTTGACCAAACATCAAACAACCAAGTATCAACTAACATCAACTAACCTCGACCAAACCTCGACCAAACATCAACCAACCTTTTAATCATGACCTCAACTGGCCTCGACCAAACATTGACCAAATATCAATCAACCAAGCATTGACCAAGCCTTGACTGAGCATCATCTAAGCCACCAACCAAACAATAACCAAACATCAACCAGCCAAACAATCTGACAATGTATCAACCAACTTCTTAATCATCTCCAACACATGACCAATTTGGAAAGAAACAAATAGGGCAAGTTTGTTCCTTATTGGCTCGAACCTTACATCATGATGCACAAGCATAGATCAGGGACTTATCGTTTGTCTTCTCTTGAAGGCCGACCAGAACTTGAGCCTCTTAATGCCTTGCATCTATGACCATTCTACTATTAGTTGAGTACTCATTCACTTGACATTTAACTTGATCTCATCCCTTGAGCAATCCCTGTCCTCTTAATCCTCATTCCTTTCAACCCTATTCTCCTAAAACAAACCCTATGTAACCCTTTCATAAAGTATGAATGCTTTGTCCTAATAAAAGAGAGCCCTTAAGCTTCTATAGTCTTGACTCACAATTCTGTCAAAAATACATCAAGATGTCAAAATATCAAAAGGTCACAAACTCTAATGGCAAACTGCTCCCTCGAAGGACAACTGTACTATCATTTTTGTAACTAATAGACTGGTCCCTCGAAGGACAGCTATTCATAATTCTTTTATATATACAAAGCAAAAATATAGACCACTCCCTCGAAGGATGGCTATGCCTAAACTCTTGCTACAAACATCACTTTTTCAGAACCTTCCTGCATCGATTAGCTTCACAAATGACCACAAAACAAAATGACATCTCTATGTAAACTTCCCACATTGATCAGTGTGCCAAAAAAAAATTCATGGACTTGGCTTGTAGTCATCTCAGGGTCTCCTATAAAAAGGGGCAAAGTTATCCCTACTAAAAGGGGTTACCCTATCCTCATATATCATATCACCTACTCAAGGGACTTCGAGCTCATTTTAATGTCAATGTGATTTGCTTACTTCTCTAACACAACCACTGGTCAACGATGTGATGCATGAATGGGGCTTTTGGATCTAACAACCCCTGCCTATGCTATCATTATGGTCCTTGTCAATGAAAGAGCAATTTGCCTTTCACTTCATACACTTTGGTCACATTCAACCAAATCATTTTCTCAACCCAACCAAACCAACCAAACCTTTTTCCACCACTCATGTTCTCATAGCCTATTCACACCAGTTTCTATGGAAACCAATACACATGGAAATTGTCGACCACACAATTTATGTTAAGCATAAACCATTACTTGCTGAAGCATAAACATACTCAATTCATTTTTAGCATACATCCATCACCGATATGGAAAATTGATAGGGATGAAAGGCCACATCACCAATGTTACAGAATACACCATCACACAATATAGAAAAGGCTGTAACATCATCTTACCCTCATCATTTCAATCACATACCCTCAGACATATGGGAAGTGCTAAACCTTTATCATGACCAAACCAATCTATCAACCATTTTGACTCCTTGTCCGAACTACATTGGTCTGAGGCCCTTCCAATAGGGGCTATGTAGGCAGCACTTAGATGACATGATGCCTTCTAGGGTTAGCTCGACCACATCTATTTGTTCATCTATCTGATAGACAAACCATTTCAACCTCTACCAATGACTTAACCTCATCTAAACCAATCCATAACTGACCCTCTTCCTCCCTTTTTGGGAGAACTACATTGGCATGAGGCCCTAACAATAGGGGCTATGTAGGTAGCACTCAATTGACATGGGGTCTTCTGAGGTTAGCTCGGCCATTCCTTCATTTTTCCACCTAACAGACCAATTATCTATCTCAGCCTCTACTCGACCAACGACCTTAGAGATCGTGACTATCTCCTCTGACTATGACCACTTCAAAGACACAGTTGCCTTGGTTTTTTTTTCATGTATGCTACCTCACGAATGTTTAGAAAAATTGTCTGCAACCTGCCTTTTGACCCTCACAAGTATAACATCGCGAGCAAGTTGATCCACACTACTTGTGACATTTTCGTGTTTCCAGGAGCACTTCCTGAGCTCGAGATACCTGGAACACGACAACCATTGAAGCTATAGCTTGGATCGAATAACCCAATCAACTATGACTAAATGATGGGGCCTGATTATTTTGATTTTGGCACTCCTTGACCTTGATCTGTGACAATTTGACCTGACCATCTCGTGAAGTGGTATGCACACAATCTCAACTATTGCAATGTTCACACTCAACCTTCACCATTTTCATCCACTCTTTGTCAAATCAGCACCTGATATCATGTTATCTTCCCTCAACTCCTAATTTGAGGGGGAATACCTCATCTCACATCTAGTGCAACTAACACTTATTTTTGTCTTGTAGTTCACTAGAACAACCAACAGGACAAAAAAGACCTTCTCCCATACCTGGGGCAATTTACTCCTATTTTTGTCTTGCAGTTCATCATGAACAACCAACAAGACAAAAAGGGGCAAATGTAGACACCGAAATCATGTCTATCCCTTGGTCATCCTCCCCCTTGGTCTCCTTGGTCCTCCCCCTAAACATTTCTAACACACACACTTATTAATTTAAAATAAAATTAACTATTTTAAATTAATACACCCCTTTGACACTTCACCCTTGCCCCCTCACCCCTCCTTGGATACCTCCCCTTAGATGCCTCCCATCACCCTATGACCAATTTATGACTTATTTCAACCCTCTCGCGCTCATTCAATCTGCCTTGAACCATTTTCCCACAACCAATTGACCCTGGCAGTTGGAAGAACAGGCAAAAGGCTAATTTTAGCCCTTTTACCATTATTCTAGTTGTCGACGTCAATTATAGTTAGCCAACATCGGTGGGATCACCAACATCAATTTCTTAAAACCAACTTGCAGGCCGAATCAATGGATTCTCTTCCCTCAAATGCAAAAATCCTCTTGCGCTCAGACTTCAACCTCTCTCTCTCTCTCTCCTAGGTGCACACTAAGCATCATAGGCTATAGGGACTCTACATCAAGCACTCTACCTCTTGGCAGGGAGTCTTCTACATCAACAACCAGTCTACAACACTTCTTCTTCAATAGAGATGAGCTAAGTATGCTTCTTTTATTTCATTTCAATAATCTAGAAATGTATTAGCAATTAGCTCTTATTTAGTTTTTCTTACTATCAACCAGACCACAATCCAACCTTTTCTTCTCAAAGAGGCTGAAAGACCTTCTCTCATTCTTATCCCCCTGTCACCCCTATTCTCTATCTGCCCTCTTTTGTTAGACCACACTCTCTACCCTACCAAAACCCAGCATAAACCATTTTGTAGACCATTATATCGACCATAAACCCATCTAGACCCTGTCCAAGACCATTGCCCCGACCGACACCGGCCACCAGGCCCATTGCCCCTACCGACATCGATAGACTAACCGACGTCGGTGACCTTGACCTACTGATGTCGGCAGACTAACTGACACTGGTGACTGTGGAAGACAGATTGCTACATACAGGTACGTATTTTTTTCTATTTCTTTTGATTCAGTCTTTTATCATTTCTGTTTCTAGCAACATTTTATTTTTTATCAACTAGTGGACTGTCATCCCTCCAAGAAGTCTTTGCACTTCTAGGATCAAGCTTTTGCTTGGCAGTCCACCTTATATCCATCTAACAATCTCCTTGTTTAAGTCTCTTTCTTCTACAAGTGTCATCCTCCACAGCCAAAGAGGAGTCCCTACATCATCTGGATAATGGTGCGTAGACCTCATCTAGGTAACATCTAACCCTAGACCATTTCTTTTAGTTTCTTATTCCTTCTGAATGTGAAAGCAAAAACCATTAGAAACACTTTAAACAACCTTTTCCTAACCATCCTCCTAGCCAAAACAATGTCCAGACCATGGTCGATAGCTCCCAAAAGCATGATATATGCACGGTCAACACAGTCTCACCTCTTGTCCCTAACCAACCTCCTCCACAGGTAGAAGAGCTTTCTTCTCCTATTCATCCATCACAGGTAGAAGAGCCTTCTTCTCCTATTAATTCTCCATTGATGTCTCTTATATTGGAGGACGCTTCGACCATACCAATGCCATTAGCCCCACCTTCATCTTTCCTCCTACCAATGGAAGACCATACCCTTCCTACTCCTCAACCACAAGTAAAAGGCACCATCATCCTTTCCCTCTATCCTCTTGAGGAGTCACATTCTCCAATTTCTTCTCCACTAAGAGAAGACCCTGTCTCTTCACCCACTTCGACCGAGGAAGACCCAGTGACATTTTTCTCTTTCCTTTTGCCTGAGATTGCTACATCTCACTCACCCCCATCCACATCTGAACCCAAACCCACGCAGGCATCCACCATGCCAAAAGAGATTAAATCTCTTGGTGTTCTCCCCATATCTAATCTTGCCTCGCACAATAGTGGCCCTCAAACCAAACCAAAGAATGCCACTAAACCACACCAGAGAATTCCTCCCCCACCTTCAACATTGCCCTCTATTTTGGGCCCACATCCATCCACCTTAATAGGAGTGCTTCCTACTCCAAAACCTCACAAAGGCAAATTTCCTCCATTATCCCCTTTACCCATTAAACATATATTTCCTCCAAAACAAAAGTCATCAACCTCTACTACAACAAAACACGTAGACCCATTGGCGGGTTTTTATGCCTTGCTATTACAAAAATTGTTGCAGTCTTCTCACATCAGTCTTCCACCTCTTAAACCATACCAATCTCTCAAACCAAAACCACCCTGGTTCAATGACACTAAAGTTATTGCGTATCATCACATGCCGGGACATGACACTGAGCATTATTGTGCCCTCAAGGTTGTCATTCACCAATGCTTGGAGAAAGACACCCTTCTTCTTGACCATATTATCAACAAACCTTCAACATTGTCCAATGTTTCCCATACCTCCTCACCTTCACACTCATCAAATCTCATATAAAGACCATCTTGGTTTGACAACACTAAATTTTGTCACTATCATCACACACCAAGAAATGACACTGAGCGTTGTTGCTCTCTTAAAGCTGTCATTCGTCAACCCCAGAAAAAGGATACCCTTCTCATCAAGGATCCTCTTGACTACCCCTTTACCAAATCTTTGACACCATCACATGCCTCACAAACATTATCACCTAAATCAGGATCTCAACACCAGACTATGGTCCCTCCACTACCTTTAACCCCATTATTCAAAATCAACACAGTCAACTTGACAACCAGCCCACCAACACAAAAGGATAAAGAGAAAAGACATGTTTCTATCCCTTAGACATCCCCATCTACCAAGCCTTCACCACAACCAAAACCCAAGATTACTGTCTTGGGCACTTCTCGACCAACATCTTCAAAGACAATCCCTGCCCCCATGGTGAAACAAATTCACCCAACCTCTGTGAAGGCACCTTTGTATGACCTCATACAAAGCTCTCCACAACATCATCAAACCTTAATCAAAACCTTACAGGTAGTGGAGGTCCAACCCAATGACCCCCAACCACTAGCTGCCTTAGTCCAACCATTTCTCAAGCATTCTCCTCATCACCAAAATGACTGGGGGAATTTGACTCTATCCTAACTATCATAGCATTTACCAAACCTTAACCAAACATCAACCAACCTTTTAATCTTGACCTCGACCAAACCTTGACCAAACATCAACCAACCAAGCATCGCCCAAGCACCGACCAAGCCTCGACCAAACATCACCCAACTAAACAATGACCAAACATCATCCAACCAAACATGCCAACAACACATCAACCAACTTTTCAATCATCTTTAACACTTGACCAATTTAGAAAGAAGTAAATGAGATAAGTTTTCTCCTAATTGGCTCAGACCTTACATCATCACGCACAGGTATGGATCAGGGACTTATCATCTATCTTCTCTCGAAGGCCGACCAAAACCTGAGCCTCTTAATGCCTTACATCTGCAACCATTCTACTATTAGTCGAGTACTCATTCACTTGACATTTAACTTAAGCTCATCCCTTGAGCAATCCCTGCCCTCTTAATCCTCATTCCTTTCAACCCTATTCCCCTAAAACAAACCTTATGTAACCCTTTTATCAAGTAGGAATGCTTTGTCCTAATAAAAGGGAGCCCTTAAACTTCTATAGTCTTGTCCATGACTCAAAATTATGTCAAAAATACATCAAGATGTCAAACTATCAAAAGGTCATAAACTCTAATGGCAGACTGCTCCCTCGAAGGATAGTTGTACTATCATTGTTGTAGCTAATAGACTGCTCCCTCGAAGGACAGCTATTCAAAGCCCTTATATATATAAAGCAAAAATATAGACCACTCCCTCGAAGGATGGCTATGACTAAACTCTTGCTACAAATAGCACTCTCTTAGAAGCTTCTCGCATCGATCAGCTTCACAAATGACCCCAAAGCACAATGAAATCCCTATGTAGACTTCCCACATTGATTAGTCTACCAAAAAGAAAAAAAAAGAAAAAAAAAAAAAAGGGTCATGGACTTGGCTTGTAGTCGTCTCAGGGTCTCCTATAAAAAGGGGCAAACTTATCCCTACTCAAAAGGGTTACCCTCTCCTGACATATCACATCACCTACTCAAGGGACTTTGAGCTCATTTTAATGTCAAAGTGATTTGATTACTTCTCTAACACAACCACTGGTCAATGACGTAATGCATGAATGGGGCTTTTATTTCTAAAAACCCCCTATCTATGCTATCATCGGGTCCTTGTCAATGAAAGAGCAATTTGCCTTTCACTTTTTTTCACACTTTGGTCACATTCAACCAAACCATTTTCTACCTAACCAGACCAAACCTTTTTCAGACCAATAGCATTATCATAGCCTATTCACACTAGTTTCTATGGAAACCAATACACATGGAAACTATCAACCACTCAATTTATGCCAAGCATAAAACACTACTTGCTGAAGCATAAATAGACTCAATTCATTTTTAGCATACACCATCACTAATATGGAAAATTGCTAGGGATGAAAGACCACTCAACCAATGTTACAAAATACACCATCACATAATATGGAAAAGGCTGTAACATCATCTTACCCTCATCATTTCAAGCACGTACCCTCAGACATATGGGAAGGGCTAAACCCTTAACCTCATCCAATCATGATCAATCATCAACCAATTTTGCCTCCTCGTCTAAACTACATTGGTTTGAGGCCCTTCAAATAGGGGCTATGTAGGTAGCACTTAGATGACATGACATCTTCTGGGGTTAGCTCAGCCACATCTATTTGTTCGTCTATTTGATGGACAAACCATATTACCCTCATCATTTCACCCATGACCAAAACCAATCATCGACCACTTTGACCCTTCCTCCCTTTTAGAGAGAACTACATCAGCCTGAGGCCTTAATGATCGGGGCTATGTAGGCAGCATTCAGTTGACATGGGGTCTTCTGAGGTTAGCTCGGCCATTCCTTCATCTATCCATCTAATGGACCAACTATCTCAGCATCGCCTCAACCAATGACCTTGGAGATCGTGACTATCTCCTCTGACTATGACCACTTCCAAGACAACGTTACCTTGGTTGTTTTTGCATGTATGCTACCTCACAAATGGTTAGCAAAATTGTCTACAACCCGTATTTTGACTCTCACAAGTATTGGATCACGAGCAAGTTGATCCCCACTACTTATGACATTTTCATGTTTTCAAGAGCACTTCCTGAGCCTGGGATACTTGGAACATGATGACCATTGGAGCTACATCTTAGATCGAATAACCCAATCAGCTGCGACTAAATGTTGGGGCCCAGTTATTTCAAATTTGGCACTCCTCGACCTTGACCTGCGACAATTTGACCTGACCATCTCGTGAAGTGGTATGTGCATAATCTCAACTATTACAGCGTTCACACCTCAAACTTCACCATTTCCATCCACTATCTATCAAATCGGCACCTGATTTCATGTTTCCTTCCCTTGACTCCCGCTTTGAGGGAGAATACCTCATCCCATAATTGGGGCAACCAACTTTCATTTTTGTCTTGTAGTTCATCAGAACAACCAACAGGATGAAAAGACCTCATCCCATACCTGGGGCAACCAACTCCTATTTTTGTCTTGCAGTTCATCAAGAACAACCAACAAGACAAAAAGGGGCAAATGTAGACATCGAAATTGTGTCTATCCCTTGGTCATCCTCCCCCTTGGTCTCCTTGATCCACCCCCTAAACATTCCTAACCCACACACTTATTAATTTAAAATAATAACTTATTTTGAATTAATAACACCCCTTTGACACTCTACCCATGACACCTCACCCCTCCTTGGATGCCTCCCTCACCCTATGACCAATTTATGACCTATTTCAACCCTCTCACGCTCATTTAACCTGCCTTCGATCATTTTCCCATGACCAATTGACCCTGGTAGTTGGAAGAACGAGCAAAAGGCTAATTTTAGCCCTTTTTCTGTTATTCTATCTACTGACGTCAGTTACAGTCAGCCGACGTCAGTGGGATCACTGATGTTGGTTGCTTAAGACCAACTTGCATGTTGAATCAATGGATCATCTTCCCTCGAATGTAAAAAATCCTCTTGCACCTGGACTTTGACCTCTCTCTCTCTCTCCCAGACACATAGCAAGCATCACAGGGTACAAGTACTCTGCATCAGTCACTCCACTCTGCAAGTAGTCTTCTATATTAGTAGCATCAGCAACAGGTCTCCTACACTTCTTCTTCAACAGGCAAGAGGTAAGTATTATTCTTTTGTTTCATCTCAGTATTTCAGAATGCTTTGATAATCAATCCCCATTCGCTACTTCTAAGTGTTATCAACCAGACCCAGCTATCAACCAGACCAGACCTAACTCTCTTCTTGAGAAGGCTAAGAAGCCTTCTTCATTCTCTCACTCTTTTTGACAACCTACCCCCTACCTGACTCCTTCTTCAGACCTTACTCTCTACCCTGCAAAACCCTACACAGACTCTCAGACTACCACAAATCATTTTGCAGACCATTCTATCAACCAAGAACCCATCTAGACCCTGTCCAAGACCATTTCCCTAACTGACATCACCAATTTCCCCTACCGATGTTGGTAGACATAACTGATGCCGGTGACCTTGACCAACCGACATCGGCAGATTAACTGGCATCGACAACTATGGCAGACTGACAACAGACAGAAGGTATGCATTATTTGTATTTCTCTAGCTTAGTCTATCATTATTATCTTTATCCGACATTCTTTTTCATCAACAAGTAGACTGACATCCCTTAAGGAAGTCTTTGTACTTCTAGGACCAAGCATATAGCTTGGCAGTCCACCTTACATCCATCTAACAATCTCTTTGTTTAAGTCTTTCTTCTACAAGTGTCATCCTCCACAGCCAAAGAGGAGCTCCTTCAGTCGTCTGGATAATGGTGCATAGACCTCATCTGGGTATCATCTAACCCTAGACCCTTTCTCTAGTTTCTTACTTCCTTTTGAATGTAGAAAAGTGAAAATAGTTTGAAACACCACTATTAGTGAAGATCATAATAGAGAAAAAGAAGAAACTTTTCTTCCACATGAAAATTTGGTTAATGACTTTGTTGAGACTATTCCTGATGAATGTCTCATTCCTCCTACACATAAAATAAAAGATAAAGGAAAATCCCTCATAATTGAAGAAGAGAGACATCCTTCAAAGGAAATAGATGATATAGAACTCCAACATGCTTTAGCCTTGTCACAGTTAGAATCCACTATTAAACAAAATGTAGATGATATAGCTGAACTGATTGTTGCAACATAAAACAAATATTTTATGATTGATCATTTAATGAAACAAATTGAAAGTTTGAAAATTTAGTCCCTGAAGAAAAAGGATGAGACAGAGGATGAAACTATTGATGTATGGGATCATACTAGATAAATTAAAGAATAAAATATTTCCTTGAGGAAGAATCTTTTTAAAATTGAAATGGAAGATGTTAGGCTGAGAACCCAAAAAGACTCTAGCTCCTCTTATATTCTTCTTAAGGTTATGATGGAATAAGGTTGTCAGACTACTTTGTCTGGAATTAAAAAACCAATGGGATCAAGTTTTCTCACAACTAGAATAAATGAAGATATATAATTATCTACTTAAAAAATAAAATCATCTTCTTAAAGAAGAGAAATAGAAAATTCAAGAAGAACTGACTTAGGCCTAGCAAAAATAAGAACAGGGTAAACAAACTCTTTAGTTTACCTGTAAAATAAGTGAAAATTTGTTATCATGTAGAGTCCCTTCTTTTGCATATAGCTTATTTTTACATGAATAGTTTTTTAGATGGCAATTGTTATAGATATCTTGTAATTTACTACATGAGATAAACACAAGTGATGATTTCATGAATACATTCATAAATAATAGCCCTGATAGATAAGATCTACTTTGTGATTTTATTTGTGTGAAATTTTTCTAGGAAATACAAATAATTTCTTGGTCAATATATTTTTGGGAGAGCTTTAAATGAGAGCTTTATTGTATGCATATAGGAATCAAATTGTCTGGTAGGATAGATATGATGATCACACTAACATTGTACAAGATGTTGGTTTATGTATTAGGCCTCAATTTGGTAGTGCACAATATATATTATGCTAATTTCATAGCTATTACCAACATTGAAGAATTCATGATCATTATATTTCCACATTGCAGAATGGCCTTCTCAACTTTGAGTTGTTTGTGCAACATAATTTTGATGATGTAGTATTGGCTTGTAGACAACATTGACATATGCTGCCAGTTACATTAAGATGAAGAGAGGTGATGTCACCCACTACCCTTTAGTGGTCTTTGAGAAGAGCTATTGTTATTGTGTAGATAATTTTAGAAGTCCTATAGAGGAATGGAATAAATCCATGGATTGGAATGAGGTTTAGACCTCTATTGCTATTTTATCTGTCTCTTTGGTAGAATATAAGACCACAATCTCAATAATAGTTTGATATTTGGGTTCATTTTGTGAAAAGGGATATGGGTTTCACTCCTCATAATCAGAGGATACTTCAAAATGGGCTATATTCCATTTATTATTTGAGTCTGACATTGCAATAGATAGTTCATAACTATGGAGATTGAGGATATAGTTTGCAAAGAGATTTGAAAAAGGTAAGGAGTAGGGGAGATGATGAATCTATAAATTAACTTATTATTACTATAGTTTATGGCCTTAAATATGTCAAATGGTTGAGCATTGTGTGTAATCTTGGTGTTTAGAACTTGCATAAAGTAGAAAATATATGTTTTTGCCTAAATAAAATCATGTAAATTATAAGTCTATCTTTTTTGCACTTTTCTCTCATATTTTCATGTTTTAGGCTCCTTATTTTGATTTACGTAGGTAAATAGTAGTATTAATATGAGTTTTGACAAGATTGTGAAGACAAGGAGGATCTAAGGTGAAGATTGAACCATATAAGACTTGCCTATGGATTATGAAGTTGATATGGATTTTGACAGGTGAGCTATGGATTTTGACAGGCTAGCTATGGATTTTGTCAGGTGAGCTACGAATTTTGGTAGGCAAGCTATAGATTTCAATAGTAAGCTATAGATTATTCTAATTTTACTATGAATTGACCTAGATTGCTCCATAATTGATCATAGTACATTCTAAAGGGTTCGGTTAGCTCCTCCAACCTCTTCATGACAATTTGAATAAATCTTTTCAAAATTTCCATTTCTATACATGTATATCAATAGATGTCTATTTATGTTTATTTTTCCATTTTGGGAGTTACTAATCTAGGTTACAATGATGAAGATATAAGATAGGAGTATCAATATATGTAAATATTTGATTGATGTAGTTAGGCATGAAAAATGTTATCTATGGATTCCTTGACTCCTAAAAGGTCTCATTGTAACAACTTTATGTTCCAACCATATCACTCAATCTATCCAAAATATCTTATATTTTTGAATTAGTTAAGTTTTTTCCTAGAATATTAGGATAAATAGTTTCTTGGCATAGAATAAATTGATATATCCATGCTTGGATCTATAACTTTTATGACTACATACGGAGATATTGTAATTTTGGTGAGTTTTTGAAATACAAGTACTACAATAGTTTCCTTTCTCAATTAATGTGTTGAGGAAAATATCTTGAGCTGAGTTAATTTTGACCTAGATCTTAGGGAGCAAGGGCCTACTCCTAAGGAAACAGGGAATCTATTTTGTATTTATAATTTGATCTTATACTTCTTTCAATTAAATTTTTTATAGATATATGTTTGTATAATTTAGATTGAATACCTACAGGGGTGATTCAATAGTTAATTTGTTATTTCTAGAATAAGCATTTGTTTCATTCCTATAGATTCTACAAACATAGATTAATGATAATTTTTTAATCATTAAGTGAATATTTGATATTCTTTTAATTTTGCAAGAGTGATTAAGTAGATTTTTTTTACAGTTGTGTGAAGCATTTTTTAGATTCTATAATTTAGATCAGATTGAGTGGTTTATGTTTCTATAAAGATTATTATCTTTTCAAACTATATATTAGAAATTAAAAGTAGATATAGATTATCCTAATAGTAAAAAACCCCAAAAATAAGTACTAGTAACCTGGAATTTATTAATAACTCACTATAAATAGCTTTAGGCACTACCTTGGTAAGAACAGACACCAACATACATTGGTTAAATGAAGGGGTAATAACAACACCCATCAATAATGGTGTTCCATATTTGAAATCACCTATTTCACATTCTTAAAATGGTCTTCCTAATTTTTGATATAGATGAGGCTATCATCAAAAAACACTAATACAAACTTTCTCAAAAATGGCCTAAAAATAGTATTCATCAAACTATGAAATGTAGATGGTGCATTTGTGAGGCCAAAAGGCATGACCATAAAATCATAATGCCCTTCATGAGTTATGAAAGATATTTTAGGTATGTCCTCATTGCGGATGCAAATATGATGATATCTAGAATGAAGATATAACTTGGTAAAATAAATAGCACCCTATAATTCATCTAGAAAATCATCAACTACTGGAATAGGAAACTTATCTTTGATGGTGTATTTGTTGATTTCTCTATATTCTTGGCACATCCTCCAATTTTCATCATTATTTTTTACCATGATGATGTAGAGCAATTTTTCTTTACCCTACATATACCAACCTTAACACCTACAACAAACCATTCATGCATTAAAAACTCTCAATCTTCTTCTTACCTATCCATATGGTCATAAGATAAAATATTATTCTCTTCTAAATCATATTTATTTAGTACCTTTAACTCCCTTTTTTCTATTATTTGAACCCTGCACACCTCACTTATAGTTCATTACAATCACTCATAATTCATATGTTTGCATAACCACAACAACTTAGTCTTCTAAGCATATTCAATACTTCACTAACTTACTCTAAGAAATTATGACCTTAAATAGGTTTATCAATTTTCACCACATAACTCTTTCAATCATCTATCTATGTAACTTTCCCTACTACTAACTCTATTTCAGTCCTTTTTGTAGCCTTTTTTTGGGATTTTCTTGTTGTACGATAATGTACAAAATCCTAATAATAAACCAAAGTCATATCAAAATACCCTTTAAGGTATTATGGATTCTTAAAAACTTTTAGGCTTGAACTCATCCTTTAAACCCCTTTTTCAAGCATTTTTATCCTTTGAAATATGCCTTCTAGGTCTGTTAAACCCTATCTAACACTCAATTATGTATATGTGTATGAAAACATATGAAAATAATTTGTAATCTATTAAATAGCTTAATCCACATCAATATATTTCAAGTATACAAAAATTAGAATTTTATATCAAGTAAAACTTTTGAAAATCAAACCTTTGCATAGAAACCCTAGAACAGGGTAAGGACCTATCATGACCAGAGAAACAACTATTTTAAGTTTCAACTCTTGCATCAACTATCACATGAAAATAACCACTATATTAGATTTATTAACCTCCCTTAGGCCTTTTAAACATAATTTATCTTCCTCTCATGCCTCTATAAATGTATTTGATCACCTTCTTGGTACACAGACTACACATAATGTACTATTACAACTTGCAGGTTATAGAGAAAAAACAATTTATGATTGAAAGAATTATTAATGGTTTATTAGACTTTTTAAATACCCTAAGGCCTAGTTATAATGTTAAAATTTTATTAAAATCATTAATTATTCATCAAGGATCCTCTACTCGACACTTTATTACTTTGTATTTTTCCTCTGTCATCTCAGACATAGTTTGTGAGTTATGGGGGTTATGACTTGAGCATCTTAGGTTGAAAAGAGGTTTCCTAAACTATGTATAATGTTTTTATTCTATATTATATCCTATTACACCTTTTTAATCTCATAAATCCTAAAACTAATCCTTTACTCATATCCTTTAACCTAGTTCTTATGACTGACTATATTAATAAGTAGAACTTCCTATAGGTTTACACTGAGTGTTATATGAGTGGTGATGGGAACATAGTAAGACACCTCAAATTATTATAATAATTTTTAAATTATTTACCCATACATAAATATCTCAATAAATGTATCTCTTCATATTGATTCACAATCAACCTTTACTCGGTCCTTTACCACTTACATGCACAATGTTCCTTAACACAAAATACAATCTAAAAACAGACGAAAGAAAAATCTAATTCACCTTTTCAATAATAAATCAAACAAGGCATATTAATTAATTTAATAAATTCAATAAAACTTACAACATATTTTCTAACAAAGTATTGTACAACACAAGCTTTTCAAAGTCCTTCATTCTTGTATATTAAAGATGTTTTATCAACATGTACAACTGAAACTGAGGTAGAGTTTCTCTCTTTGACTATTAAAAAACCTATCTTCCCCTTCTTCCATTAACCCTTCCCCTATAATTAATTCCTCACTAAAAACAAACACTAATATATATTCCAAATTCCTCTAACTACCTCATAAGTAAATCTTATTTCATTCTCCAATGGGAGTCTTGGACAAACCCTTAGTTACAACTTAACTAATTTGTAAAACCATGTCATAACAGGATAAAGACATTAGAAAACCTTTACCTTTTCATAAGACTCCTAATTACATAATAATATATCTCAAAATCATTAAATATATTCTATAATCCCTCAAAAGAGCTTCCAAGAATTCAACGTTTTGAATAAGTGCTTTTGGTGGGAAACTATGAAGTTTGAATGTTAAACATCCTAAACACCTAGTAAAGACTTATAAGGACTAATAAAAATTATATAACACTTCATACCCTATCCAAATCCAAAATGACATCATGTTTACATCCCTATAGGATGTTCTTGCATCACATGACCACTAGGGAGGAATATTCACTTTGACTATGTTAGATGATTCCTGCCTCCAACATCTCTTGTACCATATTTTTAATTTCACTATTTTAGACATAGGGATACCTATAGGTTCTAATAGTGGATGGTGTTCTTCTTGTAATTCATTTGATTACATAATAATGTATGCAACTGGGAGGAATCCCTTTTGGCATGTCACCAAAAATAATAGAATGGTCATCCAACACTTTTTATAATTCAAAATGTGTAGACTCCTTGGTTGGTTTAACCTCCATGGAAAATAAGCATGCCACAAAACCTTAAGGACATTTTTTGAGAATCTTTGTCATCTAGTGGGAAATAAACAATTGTGGAGATTTAGCCTATAACCCATGTAGTTCAAAATTCCTTCCTTCTCAATGGAACCTCATGAATAATTCTTAGAAATTCATCTTAGTAGTGCCCAAAGTGGTGAGCCATTTCACTCCCTAAACAATGTCAACTCCTCCCATGGGAATAAAAAACATAGGGTAATCTAACAAATAGTCTCCCATACCAAGCTTAATACTATGACATTTTCTATAATAGTTGATCATACCACCATCTGTAATCATGACATGAAATTTTGGATCTAGGTAAATGAAATAATTTAAATGAGCAACCAAGTTACTATTTATGAATTTATGTGTGCTCCCATAGTCAATTAACATATTCACCTTCTATTTATTTAAGAACCCCAGCACCTTAAGAGTTTAAGGTGTACTAATGCCTAAAAGTGCATGATAGGAAATAGTAGATTAAGAATCTTTAGATTCATCCTCAGGTTCTTCTAACCCTTCCCCTAAAGCCTCTTAATCTTATTTTTCATCATTGGCATTGTCAATGTAAAAAACTTCTTTTTAGTACATCGATGCCCTTTTCTCCATTTTCTATCAAAGATAAAACACAAACCTTTTGCATGATTTTCTTCCACTTATTGAGGTGTTAATCTAGTCAATTGATGAAATGATGGTCCTAAAAAGGTGCATTCATGAACATTGGTGAAAGATCTTTTTCTGAGCATCTCTTTTTCCTTAACCATGCATGACTTTAGTATGGCCTCAAATATAGTACTAGGATGAAACATGCAAACCTCTAATTAGATGTTATCTTTGAGGCCACCCAAAAATAGGTCAATCAAATTTTTCTCAATGATGTCTATGACATATAAGGAGAGATTTTGAAATTGATGAATGTAGTCCTTAACAGTCCTAGTTTGGCACAACTTGGTTAGTTGACAGAAGTTATTTTTATAGGCATTATTGTGATAGTGGATCTATAACTCCTTAAAAAATACTAACCATTAAACTAGGACACCCTTTTTTTCTTTTGAGCACATAACAAATGATACTAAATGAATGGATCAAGTTTCAAATAGATAGAGGCCATAACCACTTTTTGAAAACATGGAGTTTTATGTAGATCAAATAAATTTTCAATTTGAGTGATCCAAATAATTGGATCATTACCATCAAACTTTTGTTGGCCCACTTTTAGAAATAGCAGCTTAGGGCTAGAATTGGTATTGGTATTATTTGGAGTAGGAGAACCAAACTGAAGTGGTGGAGGATTATATTGTAGTGGTTGAGTTGATAAGTTGGCCAGTTGCCCAAATATTTCTTATAATTGATCCTTCATACTATCCAAGTCCCCTCTCAAACTGTAATGTCCCCTTGAACCATATAAAAATCATATTTTTTACCATGACCTGCAACTCTAACTTAAGTTGTTGAAATACCTTCAAAATAGATGGATAAAAAGTTTCAGATTCCACATCATCCTTATGAGGAATTTTTTGAGTTTCTTTCTCTTTCCCATGTCTATGAGTGTTTGGACCATTCATACACAAACCCTAGGAGGGTTTCAACCCCCACAAAATGTACCGATGGAATACACCATTGTGATTGCCTCACTGAAATGAATCCAAGTACTACTATTGTGCACAAGGGTGAAAATGTTTGACCCAAAATGTGTATCAGTATAATATACCATTATAATCATCTCATAGAGATGAATCCTATGATTACTAATCTACACAAGGTAAAAAAAAATTCCAAACTTGTTTTTTCTTTTTTATTAAAAAACCTCATGAACAAAAATGCGATGATGAAAAAAATCAATTCCTCACAGATCACAAGTTATTTTTTTTGGCCTTTTTATGCTCAAAATGTTAGATCATAAAAACATGTGTCATAGAAACTTTCCCAATTAGATTCTCTAATACCACTTGTAAGAAAATTACCTTGATGATTCAAAAAAATATAATTATATATGGAAGAATTAAGAATAAAATAAGTAGATCCACAATAACAACTATAAAAAGAGAAGAATACTTGAATATTATGACTAATCCACTTAGATGGGTCAACCTCCACAATAATGAAATAAGAATAGAATTCACAATATGATGATAAAAGATTAACCACTACCTCATATATATACTCTACTAAGCCATGGTTATTCCATAGGTTGACCATACTAAGAACATCAAAAAATAATACAAGATAATATGAAAATGTGTAAGCCACAAGTTGGCCACACATATCCCTAGACACACTATAGGTTAAGGGTATAGATCTCAAGTCTCCACACATAGTCAAGTAATCAACTACAGCTAAGCCAAATGGATAAAGAATGAAGGTGAATATAAGTGATAGAGTTTGAGTTTTATCTCAAAAGGATAAAAAAATCATAGGATTTTTTTGGAAACACAAGGATACATGTTTCTTTGATAAATTAAATTGATCAAGTCTGAGTTTTTAAACCCCATACACAGTCACTAGTAGGCCTACAACTAGTCTTAAGAAATTAAAGTGTTGGAAATTCCATAGGCATGATCACGTCTTTATAACTCATACAAAGGGTTATCATGAGTTTAAATAGGCATTAATTATTAATTTAAATCCATACTAATAGTTTAATTACCCTTTATTTTATCTTAGACCTTGCCCACTCCATTGTAAGGGGCAATCTTTAGACCAATGAGTCTATTTGAGCTCGAAGGTATAAAATAAACATGAAAAAATTCATGAAGATTAATTTAGATAAATCACATTCATGTAAAGAGTCTCAACACACTTCCAAGTGAAATCAACACTCAGGTTTCAGTCTAAGAGCCCTTGAGGGCAAGGAAGGAGAGATAAGCCCATAACCCCAAATACCCTAACTAGTATACCTTAAGCATATAAAAGAGTGATGAGGACATTAATAGAATGTATAATCATGTGGATGGATTTTTAAAAGTTTTATTATCCTCTTCTAATAGTAATAATGAGTCTTAAGACCCAAAACTCAAGTTACACCTCTCTCAAGTCAAAAAAGAGCTAAGAAAGCCACCTAAGGATCAACTTTAGATGCTTGTACCATATTTCACACTTTTCATGGGAGTATTATCCACTTAATATAGTTGAATTTGTATATAAATAACATTTTAAAAGTGTAAGTAGGTTATTTATATGTCTATTTTTTATGAACAATCATTAAAACCCAAAATAGGTCTTAAACATTTCTTAAACCCTGATAGTGACCAGTCATGGAAAAGACATTAAAATGCACATTTAATGCCACATTTTAATCCTTAAACATATTTAATTTTATTTATTAATCCAATTAGGTTCTCCACATGTATTTTTATGTTGACATCATTTGTATGACTCGAAATACCCTATTTTCATGTTTTTTGGTGTTTTTTAGGTGTTTTGAGAAGGGCATAAGTTACAAATAATGGGACGAGGTCATTTATGAGTTTTAATAAATATTGAATATAAAAAATTATAATTTTAAATTCTTTAGTTTATCTAACCAAGCCAATTTTCCAAGTTAATCCCAAGCAGGCTCAAAATAAGACTCAAAAGCAAGGTGGTTTCTTGGTTTGCATAGTTTCATAGGATCTCACAACCAAAAATTGGCATGGAGGATGGTATTATCCAAGGTAAAGTTAATAACACACTTATTTGTGGTTCAAAACATGTGTGATATCTCAATATCAAGATTTCTACTTTCTAAGCCTAGGAGGGCTAAATAGACCTAATTGGAGAACAAAATTAAGGAAAAGGAGTACTTCCACTTGGAATATGATCATGAAATTTTTTTTGGATGTGTAAGGGGATATATATTACTCAAAAATTTTCCCATGTTTTCAATTTGGTCCATATAATATTTTATACAAGGATCTTTATTGGTTTTTAGGGCTACAAGGAATCAATGCTAAAGTAAGCAAAGCAAGAAATATTGAATCTTTTGGGATAATTTATGGATCCAAATTCCTTGTTTAATGTCTTATGTAATTATTATAATCCATTAATGGTTAAATTTTTCTTGTTATAATGAAAAAACTCTTCTTTCTCTCTCATTTGCTTTTTGCTCATATGAAAGAATCAAGTGTTTTCAAGTATTAAATGATACATAGAAGTTTTCCAAGGTTTTAAAAATGATCCTCCTTCCCTTCCACACCACTATAAAGCTGTAATAATTCACTATGTATTTTTAATAAATGTTCAAGGTTGGAAAAGGTTTTATGACTCTGAAAAGGCTTTCTTTCCTTCCAATGCCTAGGGTGTGAAAGAAGTCAAACAAGCACTAAAAGACCTTCTAACAGCCCAGTGAAGGTGAGAAAATTTCATTAATGTCTTGAATAAGTTTTAAAATAAGTATTTTACAAATTCATGATGACCTACTCTCATGGATGAAAACCTATTTTCAATTAATACTCTTCTTCACCAAGAATAGAGGGTGTGCAAACAAAGACTTGGGAGGTTGTGTTTGTCAAACATTAGAAATGAATGCTCAAGACTATTTAAAAATTTCCAAGAAATCATTATTTAAAATCTATGACATATATCCAAGGATGGATGAGATATTAAAAAAAATGACAGATTTGGTTTAGAGAAAGACTAAGTAAATGCCATATTTCCTAGTTTTGGGGGCTCTTATCCTTTTTCTCTCTCCTCTTTCTCAATTCTCTATATGTAAGCCAATGTTTGTAATTTAAATAATCCTTAAAATAATTTATGTCAAGTCCATGGTTTAAAAAACACTTTTACTTGCCTATTTTAATGAATAATACTAAATTCATATCTCCTCAAACCTAGTTTTTAGTAGATTTTCATGGTTTGTTAATGAATGACAGTGATAGTATAGAATTTTTTTCATTTTGTCCTTTCTTACTTACCTATTTATAGGTTTTATCTCATAATTATAGGTTTCATAGTGTGATTTAATCATCTTGTTTGTATGGAAAGTGCAAGCTTTTTTTAGTGTCTTTGAGAGACCTATTAAACAAGTGCCTTAGATCATGCATCAAGCCTAAGCCTCTATGTGAAAAATTAATGTTTGAAGGCTTTCCTTTGATAATTTTAATCAGGTTTATGTTCTTATTCAACCTTATTAGTGCATACTACACAAGTTTATCTCATATTTTGGTGCACCACTCCAGTTAGATCGGTTTTCCTTTCAGTTTACCTTCTTCTCTTTTCCCTTGCAAGATGATAATTTAGAGTATAGATCCTAACTAATACATCAAGGGTATATATCCCTTTATATATATTTATATATATATATATATATATATATATATATATATATATATATATATATATATATATATATATATTTAATCCACATATTATGACACCCATATCCTAATATTTTCTTCATGTTACTTTAGACTATGAAGGCCTAAAACTACCTTCATAATGGTGCAAGTCTAGTAGTTAAAAATTACATTTTGACCTTGATTGGTTGTCACTTGTTCAAAATAGTGTTCAAATTCTTAGAAGTTAGAAAATTTATTTTCATAAGGTGATTTTTTCCCACTTTATCCGTTTTGATTTGGTTTCTCATCTTGAGTCATGAAGGGAGTGTCCCCCTACAGCATAGGAGGACCCTATTTATGTTATGGAGCAGGTTGATTGTCATGTGATAGAAGAGTAGGATCCTAATACATGAAAGATGCTTGACACAACTCACTTCTTGGAGTAATTTAAATTTCATGTGATTACCTCCATTGATCTATCCATTTATCCTCTCAAGCATAATTATTTTGAGTTGGGAGTAAGGCTCTAGAATTGTTAGAAGCATTGGGGTTATAACTATTATATGGCCTTGATTGTGTAATATGCCCTTGACCTTGTTGATTGGGATGATGAGGAGGTATATTATATTGATATGGATCATAAGGGGCTTGTTGGGGTGTTTGATAAGGTTTTTGGGGTTAAATTTTTTGCCTCTTCAAGGCCACTAACTTGTTGTTTTGGGCCTTAAGTAGCCCTTTTATCCCTCCCAATCTATCCACTTGGTTGTCATCTACTTGATCATGATTGGTTAGAGATATTAATGGAGAAATAGTATGCATATGGGGTTAGATTTATAGTAATAAAGGCATGATGGTTTTATGCGTAAGCTTACCCTCTTTAATTATGCAATTTTATACCTTTATGGCCACCTCATAAGCTTCTGGAAAAGTGCTTCCCCCCATGGATTGTATCATGACTACCATGTTAGAATTTAGGGAACTTAGATAGTACAAAAATACATAACTAGGGGTGGGCTTGATGACTTTAGGGATCCTATCCCAGGTTTTTTTGAAACCTATAGTTGAAATTTACCATGAATTCTTGGGGTGCTCTTTTGATTCTAGTAATTTATTCTACCAAAGAGAGATGATCACTCCTATCCTTAAAGTGTTTACACAAATTCTACCCAAATTCATCTCAGGTATTGATGGATGCTAGTGTTAATCTCATATACCACTAGAGTGACTTACCCTTCAAGGATTTTTCCAATAGTCTTATAGCCACATTCTCTTCAGTTATCTTATGGACTGAACACAAATTAGCTATGTCTGTAATATGTCCTATAGGGGTAGTTGAGTTTTCACCTATGAAATAGGGAAGTATTTTAAGGGCAGCAATATGTATGTGATCAAATTGATTGAGGTTTAAGGGGATACCACTATTGAAAGGCATAAAGGCTTGCATTTTATGCCTAGCCATTGGAGGTATAGGATTTGTAGTAGTGTTTATTTGGATGGAATTAGGAAAGTTAGGGGTGTAGGATTGGGATTAATCCTAGGATATATCTTTCTCCTAGCAATGGCCAATGATAAATTGTTAGGCCCCTTTTTTGGATAATTATGGATCCATGGCAACTCATAATAAATCTAGGTGTAAGGTAATCATTTAGTATGATTGTTATTTTGGTATCTTTTGTGCCATATAGATGAATATCCTAGACCTAACACCAACTGGTAAGTGGTTTCTTAGTACCTAGTTTTTTAGGTCATCTTCTTGAGTGGTTGCACATGGTAACCATAGCACGAAGGGTGTAAGGTGATGAATATAGTAGAATAATCAATCAAGGCTCTATCTCAGTACTTGGTATGTGCCCTCCACCCTATCACAAAGATGCTCTTATATGTTATAAAGCCAAACTTGATATAGAGAACAAGAAATACAAATTGGTGTAGCAAAGCTCTATAAAAATTGGTTCTACATGTTTAACTTCCATTAGAACTTATGTTTAGCTCATATGTTTTTAAGCTCTATTTGTATATGCCCATACTCACTTATGAGCTATTAGGTTTTTAATAATTTTTTATTATGTACTTACTCTATTTTATGTATTCTAGACTATGCTCTGTATTTTAATCTTGATTAATGAAGAATTGGGTTACACCTATTTGATCTCTATCTATTTATGTTTTTGATTAATGTTATTTGAATACAAAGTGAATGTATTAGTTTTAATATTATAATTTAAATATATGAATGTTAATTTATAACATAGCTCTGGTCTAAGTCATTAATGGCATCTTTGTGCTAAGTGATGATGTCAAAATAACCTGTGAATTAGCCTAAGTGTAAGAAAAATTATATGCCCAATATTTGATACCCTTGTTAAGAGTGCTAGCCTAAGCATAGAACCTTGATATAAATCATCCCCTTGACCCGTAAAATCATCATATGATACTTAACTTAGTAACACAAAGGCTTGTACCCTTGAGAAAATAGAACCTACCTAATATATGTTTGTGCTTGTATGACTAGAAGTAGTTCCCCAAATAGGCTCTACACATATAAACCATCAGCCTAGCCTAAAAATAGCTTATACCAATGAACCTACCAATGTTGTTGTTGTAATGACCAAGTATTATGAATAATGAGTTATGCCATGGCATAACTAGCCTAATGTAGGCCTAGGTTCTTTCCCTACTATACTTTGAGTGAGTGCATAAGGCTTACAACTTATGTGAATTGATGCCAATGTAACTGAGTGATAAATGTTGAGTGATATGAGAACATACCTTGATTGTGCCTAGTTATAATAAGTTGAGAACTAATTTAGAACAACTAGATAAGTGTTACAGATAGCAAATGAATTGAAACCCAATTAAACTATAATATATTGGTTCTGTTACTAGGACTCATGTTAAATTTTGTTGTTGCAATGGTACAAAATAACAATGCTCTAACTCTCACTCAATAACATCAAGTGTTGGTTATAATAGGTGATATATAGCTTCACATTGATGTATCTAACCTGTAAAGGATAGAAGCTAATGAAGTGGGTCTAGAACAACTTGTATGATGTTCTATATGAGGTCTTCTTTTGTAAACTACCTAAGCATGTGTATCGATGGTTGGATGCTTATGTAACATATAGAATTTGAAGCTATGTACAGTGCCTTAAGTAGATGAAAGAGTGCATAGAGAGGCTTGAGAATGTAGATGCCACTTGGACTAGAGTAATAGATAAATGATGGCAAGGAGCACTAAACAGTTATGTACTTGAGTTTACCATGTCGATATACTCCTACCCTAAGGAAGCAGAGTATTAGTTTTTGAATGAACCTAGAGGCATGTTTATGAAATATTTCAATGCAAAAATTAAGAAACTAATGGTGGATTATGGATTTGAAACCTTAATAATAGAAATCTAAAGTCCTTTCATATATGAGTAGTGTAGGAGGGGAGAAGGAGATGTGTAGGTGAATTTCAATAGTGGGGGATCAAAAAATTCACACCTAAGAGCTCAAGAGATAGACTTATAATAAGAGGAGGTGTAGGCTGATG
Source organism: Torreya grandis (assembly GCA_037957365.1). Taxonomy (NCBI): domain Eukaryota; kingdom Viridiplantae; phylum Streptophyta; class Pinopsida; order Cupressales; family Taxaceae; genus Torreya; species Torreya grandis. The sequence continues at coordinate 30,277 of JARHVA010000063.1, forward strand.
GAAGATCTAGAACTAGAAGTGCTAATAAAAATTTTAATGAGGTAAGGGCATGGGAAAGGATATCTTGAATTATAATAGTGTGAGGAGAGGAATAATGAAGCCACAGATTGAGCTCAACTATTGACAAGTGAAGAATACACTGGGTACCTATAGAATTTGACCATTGATTATGTGCTAAAATCACCTACCCCCTTTAAACCTAAGGTGCTAGCTCATGCACTAGATGCCCCACATGAAAAAGTAAGAGTGATAAGTGATCCTATTGTCCACATCAACTTTGACTATTTTACACACTTCGACTATAATTTTATGTTTAAACAAGTTGTTCCTTATGAAGAGTTAAGTGAGGATACATCTAAACATTTGGGCACTACATCAACCATACAAAACATAAGTGTAAGCATTCTAATTTAGCCAATGTCAGTTATAAAAACTAGGTAATATCCCATAGGAAGTGGCATGATGACAAAAGTTAGTATTACATTACCTTCATCATCTTTGATGTTGATAGTAACAATAAGGCCAATACCTAACCTAGAGGCTAGAGGCATTGGAGGACCACTACTAGGCCAAGTACCATAGGGAAAGTACCTTAGATACTAACCCTCACTACCACAAAAAATTTAATATGATATGGTCATGTACTTGCCAAAATACCATGGTGTGGAAAATGCCTCAGAGCATGTGCTAGAATGTGAACTACAATGGCATGCTCAAGGTATAACCCAATATAATCGCAAGGCAACCTAATTTGTGATAACTTTACTTGATCGCACCCATACTTATTATAGTAAATTTGATCTTATATAGGTTATGGTTAATTATGACACCTTGAAGGAAGTATTCTTAGAATAATTTGATATACCCAAGTTTGAATAGCAGAGCATCACCATGCTTAAGTAAATTAACCAAGGACTATCTAAGAGCATGCACCTATATGATACCAGATTCAAAACTCTTCTTTTCAAGATTAATTATGATATTCATCCCTCTCGGCATGTGCAATGGCTTATTGGGGGATTGCTAACACCATTCAAAAGAGCACGTTGCATGAAGACATTAATAGACCCTCACAAAGTGTTTGAAGCCACACTCATAACTAAGGTAGTTGGAAGCATTGACACTAGAATTAGCCCATTCATGGAGGTGAAAATTACATCCATCGTAGCTAACTCTAAAATCTTAACACTAGTTTAATTTAAGATGCTTGAAGAGAGTTATGGTGCACTAATTATGAAATGAAAGGCCATAATAGGAAAAAATACCCTCAAAGGAATGTGCACACATTACTTCTAAGGTGTGAGGTTTACCATGAGGTACATGATGCTCACAGCTACCTTTTATTGAAATGCACTAGTCAAGTTAACACAACCATATATTGTTGATTGTGTGACTCTCACGCTCATACCAAAGCTGACTTCTAAGTGATTGATGAGATGCATGATAACATGGAAAAAGGCTCATGGAAGACCAATGCAGTAATTGGGGGGTAAGATAATCAAAGAAATGAAAGCTATGGCTAGTAGAATATAGGCTATGGGATATAAATAAGTGAAAGACGGTGAGGTGGAGGATGCAGTGGAGGAAGATTCCCATCATGATTATGTTATAAGTGTGGTTAAACTAAGCTCCATCAACATGACTAACCTACACATCCAACATGTGGGTATTGTCTAGGACCACATAAGGTCAAGGAATTCCCTAACTTGTATTGTAAATTTACCCAAGGTAGGCCTAACATAGACAAGGGTGTAGGAATGATCAAGCATGATCCTAAAGTAGAGAAGTAGACTCTGAAGGCACAATTAACCCACACAATTCCAATCAAAGTGTAGGAAACTACTCATAATGGATTAACCACTCAATTTCTAGTTACAATAGTACCATAGTTACACCTATAATATGGGGAATAGGGATTCACTAAGTGTATAATGTGGCTTGAACCCAAATCTATCTTACTTAGACCCTCTATTCTAGAAAGATGTATTACATCAGGCTATGAGTGTGATTTAGAACCTGCAAGGAAAGCTCCAACTAGTGTGAGACCTAGAGGTGAAATATGTCACCTCTCGTAAGATAAAAAATGGTCAAGATATTTAGGTACAAGAGCTAACATAGATCTTGTGTCTCTTAAAAATATAAGGGATGTTTCCCCTATTAAAGAACTTGATTTTAGAGCATGTAGGGTAGAATCTAGTTGAAGTTATTATACCACACATGGAAAGGGCACAATAAATTAGGCATACCTATAATGTATAGTATGATCAAGAACTCATAGTGAATGCCACCATTGATGGATGGTCTATATGTGATGTCCTTGTGGATACAGGCATCAAGGTCACTATCTTGATAAAGAATGCATGGTAGAAGATGGGTAGGTCAACTTTGAGGCTTTCCCCTCACATACTTTTCATGGCCAATAAATCCAAGATGAAACCAATTGAGATTATAAAAATCAACATTTTAGATATCATGGGTGATGATTTTTAAATTGATTTCAAGGCAATCAAGTAGGTTGAATAAGATAATTATCTAGCACTCCTAGGAAGGCCATGGTACTACATGAATAATGATGATATGCACTTTAAGAAATATTTTATGACCTTTAAAAATGGCAAGGAGAATGTAGTGATCCCCCTCTCAAGTGATTAAGGACCACCTTATGTAGAAAGTGTTGATCTGGAGGATGACATCAACCATATCTACAACATCATGATGTAAGGCATCAAGACTCTCAACCCCAATGACTAAAGAGTGCTTTCTTGGGAATATGGATAGTAGACCTCAAAAACCACCAATGTTTCTTGTGATTGATGGGTTGAAGAATATTATGAGATGATTGATTAGAGGTACCATTTAGTGAGTGTGAAGATAGTAAAACCTATGAGGACTAGATAGGTTGAGATTGATCACACTTTGAAGAGATGGGTCTCTTATAATAAAAAGAAGGGGAAGAGAGAATTTTTATTGAGAAAAGGAAAACCTATCATTCTCCCAAGATATGAGGGTATCAATATTATGTAATAATATGTCTTTGACCTCAATTCATGCATTTCAAAGGAGGTAGATAGGATAGGTGCACTAGTGTATACTTTGAGAAGCACTGCTGCTCATTGGTGCGTAGTGTATAGACCTAGCTTATCAACTTGGAAAGATGTAAAATTAGCCATTTCACTATATTTGGAAAAATCAACAAGGACTTAAACATTTATACATAATCTGGTGATTTAGACCCAATAATGCACTATGCTTGTGCGAAAAAACATGAATTGATTGTAGTGCAAATGCCCCAACGAACTTGTGGGTACACACCTTCTACATAACCTTTAATACATGGGTGAGAGATTAGTATGTGGTCAAAAAAATGTTTCATGGATTTCCTAAATGATAATTTTGTTCACACCTCCTTTTCCTCATATAATCTAGAATTGATCAATCCATTGCAAGTAATTCGAAGGGTAGTGTTTGAGGACACTACAATCTTAGAGGAGTGCCTAAAATATATGTCTAGGGAGAAAGGATTAGCAATCATAAATTTATTTAAGGAATAAGAACTCAATAATAAATGTATTGATGAATATATGAATATTTTGAAAGTGCATAATTAGATGTCCTTGATAGGAAAGAGGAAGCTTGTGTGCCAAGTGGATGATAAAGCCCCTAATGAAAAAGACCCTACTCATATCCACATTGAAGCAATTGAGGGGAGTAGGAAATTTGAGGACACACATCAAGAGAGGAATGATTTCTACCACACACAACTCAAAACCACCTAGGTAGACATCAACTTAGAGGGGGAACCAAAGGTGGATATTCTAGGTGCATATTGGTCTGATGTGTCGCTAGCATGAATTATGGATCTCCTAAAGGAGTTTCAAGATTTGTTCCTTTGATATTATCAAGATAGGAAGGTAACCCACCCATCCCTTGGAAAAATGAGCATAAATATATTGGATAGTGCATGACCTATCAATAAGTTCCCCTACAAAATGTACCCCAATCTCCATGCCAAGGTCAAAATGGAGATTGACGGTATACTAGTCATAGGAGTTATCTATTTGGTGTAGGAATATAAATGGGTGAGCCCTATGGTGATTAGAATCAAGAAGGATGGGTGAATTCACATTTAAATCAATTATAGAATGTTGAATTCCACTCATATCACTGACCCCTTCCTAACCCCATTCACTAACGAAGTCCTTGATGAAACACAAGTTGTGAAATCTATACTTTCATTAATGGTTTCTCAGGATACCATCAAGTCCAAATTGAAGAGGAGGGTAGGCCTCAAATAAATTTTATTACTAAATGGGGTTATTTTGCCTATAATATGATGAATTTTGGACTCAATAATGTACCCTCTATATTCTATAGAGTGGTCATCACCACATTTGAGGATTTTATTCATAAGTTCCTCCAAGTGTACCTTGATGATTGGACTATGTATGGGTTCATGAAAGACCATTATGATAACTTGCACCTCATTTTTGAGAGGTGTTGATGATTATAAATATCCTTGAAACTCAAGAAGTGCATCTTCATGATACCTTTTAACACCTTGCTTGGGTACATTGTTTGTAAATATGGTCTACTCATTGATCCTACAAAGATTGTAATAATCATTTAGCTCTAGACTCCTTCCACGCAGAGAGACATTTGTGTCTTTTTTGGCCATTATGGATATTATATAAATTTCATAAGGAAATATTAAAATATTATGTCACCACTAGAGGTCTCTTACACAAGGATCACCCATTTTATTGGGGCATAGTGCAAGAAGATGCTTTTAAAACTCTAAAACTCAAGTTGGCTAGTGTGCCTATTCTACAATTTCCTGATTAGATGACTCCATTCTATGTCCATGTCAATGCATCTAGCTCTACAATTTGTGTCATTATAATGTAACCTAGTGAAGGCAAAATAGATCATTTCATCCCCTTTAAAAGCAAAAAATTGACCCAAGTAGAGTAAAACTATACAATAACTAAGCATGAAGCACTAGCCATGGTCTACGCCCTATAAAAATTTAGGAAATACTTATTGGTGACACAATTTATCTTCTTCATAAAATATGAGGTGTTTAAGTACCTTGTAAATAATCATATTCTCCATGGGCACATATGTATATGGATAGTTATGTTTCAATAATTTTAGTTCTTATCTATTATCAGGCCTAGAAAATAGAACTTGGGCCCAGACCATTTGTCCCACATCAAATTCAGTTATGCAGCATCACCTATTGAGGATTACATGCTAGATGCACAACTATATATATTCCAACACATCATTGAATACTTAGTAAAGATAGTTGATTTTCAAATGTCTAGATCTGCACCCTAGACTATGACAACTAAAGAGAAAAAATAGTTCATAGTTCATGCTACCCCTTTTCAACTCATGAGTGGGGAACTGTACAAACTAGTCCAAGATAAAGTCCTATACTAATGTGTCTTATAACATGAAAGGGACTCCATTTTATGTGAGGTGCATGAAGGGATAGTAGGTGGATATTATGTTAGAGATGTAATGACACGTAAGGTATTACAATCAGGCTTGTAGTGGTCAAGATTATTCTAAGATGCCAAGGATTATGCTAAGGCATGTGACATATGCTAATCCATAGGAAACCCCAACCACTGAGATGAGATTCCTCTTATCCCCATTTTTTCCTAATAACTATTCAAAAAATGGACCATTGATTTTATTGGTTTGATCACTCCCACAACAAGGCGCATAGGCACAATATACATTCTGATAACCACTAATTATTTCATTAAGTGGTTTGAGGTAGTGCTAACAAAATACTGCACAACTGGCACAACCATAAGGTTCTTATGGTAAAATATTATAAGTCACCATTGGTTCCCACTTAGTTTTACTAGGGATAAAGGCATACACTTCATCAATGATATTATGTAGATCTTATTGATAGAATACATGGTGGTGCACCATAATACCACCCCTTATCATCCACAAGTGAATAACACCATTGAGGCATTCAACAAGATACTAGGAATGTACCTCATGAAAATATGCAACATTGGTCACAAATATTGGGATGATTGAGTGTAAGTAGTACTATGGGAATATCTCATAACCTACAAGTACCTAAACAAGGCTATACCATTTTAACTAGTGTTTGGCACTAAGGTTTTTTTAATAATAGAGTTATCGCTGCCATAATTGTGCATTGTGTGTATTAGTTATTTGGATGACCAAGAATCATTAAGTGCAAGGGTGGAGGACTTGGAATGCGATGAGGTGCACACCCAAGCAAGGTGGAGCTAATAGATAGGGAAGGTGCACCATAAGTTATGGTATGACAAACATATTAAGCTGAGCATAGGTATTGACTAAAGGATCATTGGTCTTTCTCTATGACTCCAAGTACCTCAATCACCCAAAAAAGCTACAAATTAGGTAGATGGTTCCATATGTCATCAATAGTATATTAGAAAGTAGTGCATGCAAGATGTGTATGTTATCAAGTGAAATGTTCCTTGGGCATTTCAATGTCAACCAATTAAAGCCTTATAGGTAATAAAATGGTGTTAGTACTATCAAACATTGACTACATGGTCACAAGTTGGCTATGTTGTGTTGACCAAAATAAAGTTTGGCACAAGTTAAACATTTCCTTATGTTTTGCATTATTTTGTGTTGTGTTAGTAATGAGTGAATAATCAAGGTGAGTTTAGGCTCTCAAGTAAACTATTCTAGCACTTTTATGCATAACTCCATTGGGTGAGTCAAGCACAAATGATTTCTAAGCACCTAAGGCTAGACACCTAAGTTTTTGGAAGCATTGAACTCACTAGAGTTTGGAAATATGAGTACCAAGTGATGAAGATAGGTACACAATATGATAGTGCACATAAGATGCTAAGTTCACAAGACACCTAAAGCATGAAGTGCTAGAGGACCAGCATAAGGGATTTTTATGGGTAAGATAGGCTAAGGGAAGAGATGAAAGCATAGAGAAATTGACCAAGATAAGAAAGTGTGATTGAAATGAAAATGTACCAAGAAGAGAAGATGGAACTTTGGAGGACGAACCATGTGCATGTGAGGTATTGTGTCAAGGTTGTCATAAATAAGGCAAAGTTTGTACCAATTAAACAAATTGTAGGATAAATACATCAACATAAGCTAGTATCCACCCAAAGTGACATGGGAAGTGACCATTTGAACTACATGTCACTTCACTAAAAATATCATTAGGAGAATTTATTGAGGTGATGGTAGAAGCACAAATATCCACATTGAATGCATAGGTTGTATGGGATTTTTATATATTTCATAGGTCTTAGTGAATTCTAATAAATCTAGGTACCACCATGCCATTAATCACCTATAATTAAGAGAGAAGCTAAATTAGGGATATAAAGTAGTGAAAGGCTAATTGGTTTAGGTTATAAACCTTAAGCTAAATTAATCATAGAACTAGAGCTAACCTAAAGCAAAATTAAATAAAATATACTATAGTGAAACCTTGAGCACTCAAAAATTCAAAAAGAGAATGATTGAATAAATAAAGTAATTCCATTCCCTTTTAGATTGGCATAGAGAAGTATGAGTCATGAATTGTTTGAAAACTAGATAGTAGAAAAGTTGAGTGACATCGATTCCACCATTAATGGCAAGTGAAGCTTGAGATTTGAATTCATAATAAAATACCTCATGACTATGAGGAATGTCAACAAACATTATAGGATTTTATAAGTTTAATAGACCATGCTTCAAAACTAGCTGGTTTAGGATGGGGAAGAAATGAATGATTTTTGATGTGCACCAGGCATAGGATGCAAAGATGGAATGGATAGTGGAAGAGACCACCACTGTAATTAATAAAGCATAACTATTAGGAGTTATCATCATTAAGATTAATCTTGAGTCATTTACAAATATGTTCTATTGGGAAATGAAGTTTCCCATAGAGGGATTGGTAGGAGAGAATTGGACGTCTTTCACGCATACCTACCAAGTCAAAGAATACAACTATCAAACCTCAAGTAATGCACAAGATATAATGAAAGAATGTTTGGTTAATATAGGGGAAAAGATAGAAGTAGGCACATCATTTTTCAATGTCTCCATCCAAGACAGACTTGTAACTACCAGTGTAACTCAGCTCTATGAGTTATCATGTTTTGGGAAGCCAGAGGAACTTCTGCAGTTCCTCTTTTTACACATCTATGGAGATTTAATATACTTTATATGGAGGTGAATATAATTATTATTAAGCCTCATTGGTAGAATTATTAGTCTCCCAAAATCTACTCTAGACATCCACTAAATTATATGGATGATGCTGAAATTGAAAGGGTCATGAAACTCCTTGGGTACTAAAAGGGAGGATTCGTATTTCCCATAAAAGATATCAAGGACCCTAGTATGAGGGTAGCTACATACCTCATAATTTTAAATCTCTACCATGATGATCAGTGGATAGACATCACTAAGGCCTACTTATACATCAATCACCACATGGCATAGGGGGTCAAATTGAACATTTTTAAATTTATTGTTAAGGAAATGATAAAGAATGTGCTTGAGTGACACACTATGAGACACCTTTAGGTGGGGGTTGATGTTTATTTTAATTATGATGGAGGAGATTGGTATACCTAATGGAGATGAAGATAACCTTTGGGTCTTCACAATAAATAAATACTCCTTAGTGTTGAAGTACCAAGACTTCACCTGCCCACCCACCTTCATCTAGAAGTAAAAAACTTGAGTGATGGGGTGGTACACCCAATACATAGAGGCATTCAAGATGGAATGGAACATACTCAAGGAGATTCCTCAGAACATGTTTGTAATGGTGAAATTTGTTGTTATGAAACACATCTATATAGTGTGCTTGGTGATCATAGATGGAAATTGATCAGGCTAGTTGAAACACCCTTATGTATTTTCTACCAAGTACTTCAGGGATGTACTAAGGAGAAATATTAACATGCAGTAGATATATATCCTAGTGAATTTTACTAATTTAGAAAGGATCAAGTTTTGGTACCAATACATATGCCCATGAGGTAAATCTACCAAAGATGAGGAGGATGACTCAGATCATACTGACATCCATCCCATCTAGAAGGAATTAATACTCAGGCACATACACATGTTGTATTATGAGATGAATATAATAAATAAGGGTGCACACCCTAATAAGGATGATGATATCCCCCTATGGATCAGTGACAAAAAGAAGATGACACCAGTAGCATATAAGGTCTCCCTAAAAAATTAGGGAGAAACATTGGAAGAAATTCAAGAGCATATAAAGTTAAGGATCGCCTCTAGAGAAGAAGATACCCCATCATCCCCAAAGAAAAAGTGCATGACCTTCATGTAAGGGACTATTTATCTCAATAAGAAGTTTAATAAAAATAAGTCCAAGGGGCCCATTGTAATGCCCAAAATAACCTTGGTGGAGATGGAGGTGCAAGAGGAACATGAAGAAATGGAGGTAAAAATGGTGTGTAAAGAGATGGAAGTGGAGGAATAAGTAGGAATGAAAGTCTACATTATGGAATAAGTAGCAAAAGAAGAACCCAATTACAAATAAGTTTAGGAGGCCCTCCAAGGTGGCACTACTATAGTTCATAAAGAAGCAAAGAAGCCAATGAACTCCTCACCAAAAAAACCCACCACACAACCTCCACAATTTGAGGAGGAAAAGAGAGAGGCATGGAGGAAATTGGTATTAGATTCAGTAAAGAGATGAAAAAATGAATTAACCAATGTACATAAATAATACATATAATCCTATTATATAGGCATAAAAGAAACACCCAAAAGACAAGGAGGTAGGTGGAACCATAAACATTGAGTAATGTAAAATAGCTAGGCCTGTGTACTCTATTTACTTAAGTGGTTAAAACAACTATAACCACATGAATAGGTAATATACCTTAGTAAATAACCTAAGGTATTACAATAATATGTTAATACCCTCCTTTAATTACTAAACTAGAAAAAAGACAAAATTTGTCCCTGACTTTAATGAGCTTGTTTGAACCAAGTGGTTTGATCATTATATCAGCTGGGTACTCTACAATGAGGTAATAGAAGAGACTGATGTCTTCATTTGTAACCAAATATCGAATTTAATAATGGTGAACCTCAATGTGTTTTGTCCTAGAATGGAATAATATATTATTCACCATCTTCAGAACACTCTAGTTATCACAAAAAATCAGAGTAAGCTTTGATGACTCAAACTGAAGATCCTCCGAGATTTTCTTTATCCACATATTTTCACAACCTACACTGACCACAAATTTATACTTTGATTTTGTTGAAGATAATGCCACCGTATTTTATATTTTCCTCTACCATTAGAAAACTCCTTAACCAAGAGTGAATACATAACTTACTGTATATTTTCTTGAATCTACTAATCCTTCCCAATTAAAGTTAGAATATCCTAAAAGCTCAAAATCTGCATACTTCTTATACAGTATGCCAAAGTCAAGAGTACCTTTGACATATCTTAATACCCATTTTACAACTAATCAATGTATTTCATGTATTTTAGACATGAATCAAGATAGAAAAATCACTGTAAAACAAATATCTAGTCTAGTGGTAGTGACATAAATGAGACTACCCACTAGTTGCTGATACAATGTTTCATTGATCAGAGGTGAAATAGTGTTCATTGAAATTTTAGCTCCAAATTCCATAGGTGTGTGAGGTTGATTATAATCCATCATTTTAAACCTTTACATCAATGATTTGGCATACTTATTTTTTGACATGAATACAACATAATCACCTTACCAAAACTCAACACCTAAATAGTATTTCAGTAGTCTTAAGTCTATCATGTCAAAATTACAACAAATATCAGCCTTCATTTGCTAAATGAGACTAGAACTGCTGTTAGTGATGGTTATATCATCAACATATATAATGAGAATTAAGATATCATCACCAAACACCTTTACATAGATAGTTGGTTTACAATTACACCTTTTGAAACTAGACTCCCTAAGGTATGAATCTATCTTTATATGCCAGGCTTGAGGAGCCTGCTTAAGTCTATACAAGGACTTGATCAACCTATAAATAAGATGTTCCTTACCAGGAACCTAAAAACCTTGTGGTTAAACCATGCAGACTTCCTCCTCTAGATCTCCATTCAAGAAAGCACTCTTGTCATCCATTTGGTGCACCTACCATCCAAACTAATCAATAATATCAACAATGAAATGAAATGTTATCATCTTTATATTAGGAGCAAAAATATCTTCATAATAAACCCCTTCCTCTTGTGCATAACCTTTTAAAACAACTTTGTCTTTGTGTTTGTCCAAGAAACCATCTATTTTTCATTTTGCCTTGTAAATCCATTTATAACCAATGGATTTCTTTCATGGTGGTAGCTCTATGAGCTCCTAAGTCTTGTTTTTCATCAAGGAATCATATTATAATTGCATGGATGATTCCCACTCATGATTCCCTTTGGCCTCTAAAAAATAATTAGGCTCAAATACATTGAAACAACAGTTGTTAGAGCAAAATTGTCATGCTCACCTCTATTACCAAAATGTTTTCCTAATCTCAATCTTCTTCCTTCCATACCTTGTGGCAAGTTTCCTTCCTTTAGTGCTTTTGTTGTGGTAGAATAAGACTTGGCTTCTTCGGTTTTTATATTGGAACCTCATAATGACCTATAATAAGTTCCTCCCTAGAATGTGATTCCATTGATGAACTAGAATCCTGCTCAACTTTCACATCACAACTTATAATATAATAATTATAATAAAATAATGAATCAATATATAAAATTGTACTAGTTGCTATGAAGTATGGCATTTTTTCATTGACCATGACATCTCTATTTACCACAATTTTTTTAGTAGAAACATCAAGTAATCTGTAGGCCTTTGACTGGTCATTATACCCAACAAACTTGTATGCTTTGCTTTTTACATACAAGTTACTTCTATTTTGACTAAGAATAACTAAAAAAGCTACACAACCAAAAATTCTAAAAGAAATTACATTTGGAGGTTGACCTAACCAAGCCTCCTCTAGAGTCATAATCTCTAATTCTTTTGTAGGACTTCTATTGAGGATGTACACTATCATATTCATTACTTCTACCTAATATCTATATGTGACATTTCTAATTTGGACCATATAGCGAGCCATGTCCATCATCAACTTATTTTACCTTTCCACAACTTCATTTTGATGTGGAGTGTAAGGGGTAGTGTATTACCTATGTATGCCTTCAGTGTCACAAAACTCCTTAAACTATTTTGAGATGAACTCACCCCCATTATCCATTTTAATAAATTTTAATGACCATCCCACCTATTTTTCAACCATAGCTTTCCAAGTAAGGAAGTTATAAAAATAATCATATTTCTTCACTAGAAAGTATACCCACATTTTCCTAGAGAAATCATTGACCAGCAATAAAAAATAATTATCTCCAGAAGGGGTAGGTCTCTACATTGGATCATGCAAATTTGCATGTACCAGATCCAATACTCCCTTAGCTCTCAATATTTACCAACATCAAATGAATGTCTAACTTGATTCCCCAATTGACATCCAATACATACATGATGACTATCCTAAATAGAAGGAATCCCCTTAACCATCTTAGTCTTGCTCAATGTATTAAAATAATGGAAATTCAAATGTCCATACCTTTCATGTCATAGTGAACTTGTGCTATCAACCACTGTAAGTGCACTTTATTTTGTCCTCTATGGATATAAAAGCTTATTCAATCCTTTCTCATCAATCCCAATAGTAATAATCTTATTGTCTTTGATAGTGACTAAACATTTTTGTTTTTGAAATTTTACAACAAAATCAGATTTTACAGTGATCTCACTAATTGAAAGCATATTTTTGTTCATATCAGGCATATACCTAAAATTCTTAAATGTATACCAAAATTCATCATTAAAACTCATCTAAACATTACCATATCCCTTCACAAAATGAGTTTTACCATCTCCCAAAGATATAGATTCATTACTATTATCATTTTCAACAAAATCCACATACTAGTCCTTATGGCATGTATAATGTGAGATGCCCTGAATCAAAGTACCAAGCTATACCAATCATAAAATTACCATTAAAAGCCATGAAATCAAAATCAAGAGATGTTTCCTTGCCTTCACCTTTATCTATATTCACATGATAAGCTTTCTTTCTAGGGTTAGCCATGTCTTGTTTTTTCCTACAATCTTTCTTAAGATAACAAGTTGCTTACAGTAAAAACATTTCCACTTAGATCTCTTTTTAGAACCACTTACTTTTGAAGTGAAATCAAAATCAAGAGATGTTTCCTTGCCTTCACCTTTATCTATATTCACATGATGAGCTTTCTTTCTAGGATTAGCCATGTCTTGTTGTTTTTTCCTACAATCTTTCTTAAGATAACAAGTTGCTTATAGTAAAAACATTTCCACTTAGATCTCTTTTTAGAACCACTTACTTGTGAAGTTTCTATCAAATAACTAATAGTTTTACCAAACTATTTACCCTTTCCCTTGATGAAGAATGCACTCTCTTTAGAAGTATATGTAGACAACAATATATTTTCTTATCATCTCTCCTTCTGTAATAGTAATGTGGATAACTTTTCAAAGTCCAAAGTTTTCATCTTAGAAATCATGTGAAAGGACTCCATAAATGACTCAAATGAAGGTGGAATATTTTGCATAACTAGAGCAATCAAATTTTTCTCATCAATAGGGTTCTGCATAGCCTTCAACTGATCATTGATGTCCTTTATCTATAATAAAAACTCAAAAATGGAGCCACCTTCCTGCATCTTAATGGAAAAACATAAATTATTCAAATATAATACCCTACCAGCTTTAGAATCTTGATATTTATAAGTAAGATTAATCCACAAAGCTGATGCACTAGTCACATTTTTGACCTTTGAGATTAAATTATTTGTTACTGATAGTTTTAAAAATATAAGAACCTCAAGATGACGTTTATCATAGTCATAATTACCAGTGGAAGGCCTTTGCTCTTTACTAATCACTATTTGATCAAGATTCAAATATTCACATATCATCAAAACCTTATGATTTGACAAACTAAAATTTTTGTTTGTCAATTTCTGTGAATTTGGCAATAAGAGGTGGTATAAACTAGCCATTTTGACCTAGTTTTTCCCAAAAAATATAAATATCAAAAAAACTATAATGACTTTACACAAAATTTCTCCTACCCACTAATTCAAATCATAAACTAGTCAATACCTCCAGTTTTTAATTAAAAAAACTCAACACCATTTGAGAGATTTCAAACTTTAAATCTTTATAAATACTAAAAAATAGACAAAAATAATTAAATCAAGAGATCTACAAGTCTGATTTCAAAAAAAAATCTCCATCAACATTAAGATACAAAACCCAGAAAATGGTGAAATTTTCAACTGATTTGGCTTTACGGTTATCTCCCAACACAATTAAATGTGTTCCTCTAGGCAAAACCTTTGGTAAAAATCAATTTCTAAAGTTTGAAAAAATAAATTGATTTTTCCAACTTAAAAAAAAATGCACCTTATTTCTGATTGGTTGGAATAAAACTTAGCATAAAAGCTTGCATGAAATAAATCAAACAATCAAAAATGACCTATGAAAATTGGCCAACTTGTAAAACTTCATATGCAAATTCTAGACAAACTACTCAGCCAAATCAGATGTCATCAAATCTAATGAGCTTCTATCAAAAAATATAAATTTTTAGAGCCCTCACATACCATAAATAGTTCTCTAATGAAAATCTAGTCTCCTCCCCAAACTGTATGGAAATGACTAACCAAAAAATTTCAAATGCAGTTTTCAAACAAAATATTCAACATAATTTAATTTAGTCTGATCCAGCAAATGAAATTTAGGCTAGAGAATTTTATAGAAATAAAAATCATAAAAAATAGTGCTCAAATGAATTTTTTGGATTTTCTTCCAAGTTATGTGGTTGGTCATAGGAAAAATAAATAAATTTATTCCTTTCACGACTCTCCACTAGGTGCTTCATGCTCTTCCCTGACAAGATCATCCTCTCTTACTTCACAGGCTTCTTCCCAAGCTTCCTAAAATACAAGCTCTAATTACCATATTAGATTTAACAAAGAGATGAATAAATGAATTAACCAATGTACATAAATAATACATAGAAACTTATTATATAGGCATAAAAGAAATACCAAAAAAATAAGGAGGGTGAAACCATAAACATCAGGTAGCATAAAATAGTGAGGACCATGTAACCTATTTACCTAAGTGGTTAAAACCACTATAACCATATGCATAGGTATTATACCTTAGAAAATAGCCTAAGGTATTATAATAATATGCTAATAAATGGGGATGAACAAGGTAAAAATTTTGAAGGTGATGGTGTTGGAGAAGAAAAGGGGTGCCATGAAGGAAAAAGGCATGGCCTAGGAGGAGATTGAAAATATTGAGGATGAGGAAATAAAGGCCAATGAATAAAATAATTTAGAACTAGCAAAGAATAGGAAGGCCCATGATGAAAAGGAAGAGAAAAAGGTTTCCATAAGCACCAAACCAATTAAGAAAACATCATCAAAGGTGCCTAGTGCCCTCACCAACATAATAGACCAAACTACACTATAGGCATACCCAAGTAGCAAAGGGGTGATTAAAGATAAGGGAGGTGATGATTTTACCTTAAAAGAGAAAATAGAGAGTGTTGAAGAAATCTAGTAGAAATAGGAGGGCAAAGCTAGCACAAAGGAAGAAGAAAGAGATGACAAAAGGGATAAGTCCAAAAAAGAAACCCTATAAGAGAAATAAGAACAAACCTTAGAGGAAAGAACTGAAGAGACCGCTAGTGATGATGAAGAGGAAGAAGAGTAGATAGAGTTGACTATCACTAAAGAAGAAGGCATCAAACCAAGCCTAAGAGAAAAGGCATAGAAGGGGTGGATAGATGAATATTACTATATATTTGAATATATGCCCCCAAAGCTGCCACAACTAAGACATGCCAATAAATATCATTTTATTTTGATAGTTATATGGATGAGCCTCATTTTGAGGTACCACATAAGGCCATACTATTCATATATTAGTCAAAAAAAAGGGCATGATTCTCTTCTCATAAATCCTCATGCTATGAATCCAGTGGCGTTGATAAATGCACTCATTTGGATGGCCTCCAAAGTAGCATAGAAGAACATCATCAATGATTTTAGGGGTTTAAAATGGAAGAAGATCATGTTGGATGTAGAAAAGGAATAAAAGGCCATGAAGTTTAAGTTGAAACAACTACTTGAGTGCGTCGAGGTAGCCAATCCATCCCTCTTGGATGGTATTGACACTTCAAACCTCTCGCAGGTTGACAAGGTATGCATGCTAGTAGAGCATATGCTCTCAAGGTTGAAGGTAGATCTAATGCCAGAAGAAGAAGAGGACTCATGCACCATAACAAAATAATATCTAGATGTAAATCTTGAAGCTGTAAAAGACATATTTACACAAGTTTAAGAGGGCATAGATGCAGTTGACACCATCTTCTAAAGATTCTCCAACTAGGTGTTAGTCATAGGCGTACACCTCAAGCAAGTAGAGGGGGAGAAGGAGGAGCTAATGGCATAAGTGTACACTAAATATAGGTTAAAACATATCCAAATAATGGGTAAGGTTAATTAATTAAGCACCTAGATCCAAGACCAAGAATAAATCCTAGAATTACTCTTCTATGCCTTGCAGACCAAGGCCTATGAACAAGGGGAAATCATAGATGGAGTGGAAAAATTTAAGGCAAACCTCAAGTCCTTCCAAAATTAATTAGATAAAATAGATGTTCTCATGCTCAGTGCTTCCTCTATAGAGATAGACAACACCACAAGGGAACTCAAGCTCACTATCAAGGGCTTTGAGGACTTTAGTACTAGACTAAAGGAGAGCACACCTGAGTTTTTTGCATCAAAAGAATTGAAATATTAGTCCAAGGGTAGACTAGTAATTTTATATGGGGTGATGTTGGCCCCTTTTTCAACTAAGTATGGATCTGTGCCAACTTAGTATACATCTTAGTGCAAGGAAATCACTTGGTATGATTATTGTTTTAGTATCTTTTACACTAGCTAGAGGAATCATCACAGACCTAGCACTAGTTGGAAGGTAGTTACTTGGTGCCTAGTTTTTTAGGGCATCTTCTTGAGTGAATTCATATGGATATCACATTATGAAGAGTACAAAGTGATGGTGTTGGTTGAATGATCAACCAAGGCTCTAGTTCAACACTCGACATGCACCCTCCACCCTAGTACAAAGATGCTTCTATCTTCTATAAATCTAAACTCAATCCAAAGAGCAAGATACATGAATTGGTGTAGTGAATCTCTACAAAAATTGGTTCTACATGTTTAACTACCATTATAACTTATGTTGATCTTGAATGCCTTTTATGCTCGATTTGTATATGTTCATGATTGCCTATGAGTTATTGGGATTTTAAACATTTTCAATTATGCACTTTCTCTATTTTGTGTACTCTATATTGTGCCATGTATTTGAATCTCGATTAATGAAGAATAGGGTTACAACTATTTGAGCTATATCTAGTTATGTCTTTTATTAATGTTCTTTGAATGCAAAGTGAATGCAATAGTTGTAATAGTATAATTTAAATATATGAAAGTTAAGTTATAACTAAGCTTTGGTCTACATCTTTAATGTCATCTATGTGATAAGTGATGGTGTCAACATAAGTTATGAATTATCCTAAGTGTAAGAAAATTCATTTTCCCAAGCTTTAATACCCTTATCGAGAGTGCTAGCTTAAGCATGGAACCTTGATTTAAATCATCCCCTTAACCCCTCAAAGTGTCAGATGATGTTTAAATTAGTAACATAAAGGCTTTCACCCTTGAGATAATAGAACCCACCCAATATATGTTTGTGCTTGTATGACCAGAAGTGGCTCTCCAAATAGGCTTTGTACCTATAGACCATCAGACTAGCCCAGAAATAGCTTGTGCCAATGAACCTACCAATGTCATTATTGTAATGACCAAGTCCTATGAACAATGAGTTGCAACCTTATGTGAATTGATGCTAGTGTAGTCGAGTGATAAATGTTAAGCAATATGGGAACATACCTTACTTGTGCCTAGTTATAATAAGTCAAAAACTAACTTGGAATAACTAGATAAGCACTAGAGAGAGTAAATGAATTGAAAACCAATTAAACTACAACATAACTAAACAAAATAAATGTCCTTACCTTTTGAGGAAGATCTTATGGCCACCTTTTGCATGTAACTTGATTTTAGATCTACCACTAAAATAATTGAAGCCCTCTAATGTTTTCTAAGGCTGCCAAAGCATGCTTTAAGTTACTTGAAATTTGGTCCCATCGAGCATGCCATAACTATTAACACTCCAATTTTCACCCTTTAAAGGAAATATTTTAATTCTCTTCAATCTTAGACTAACATGGGATTAGCCTAAAGGTCGTGGGTGACCTATAGTAAGACCAAACCTCTAGTTTATGGGGCTAGCTCCCTTGGTACATCTACTAAAGTTATTTTCCTAAGACCTACTAATGTTGGGATGAAAAAATATAGGATGAAAACAAGAAAATAAAACATATTCTAAGAGTGGTGATTCACTAATATTCATTTGTCCTCTCTTAATTAATCTTCAAACACACTTTGTGAATCCAGTAAACTAAAAATAAATAGGCGTCTTGACATAAGTATTTCATGTGGAGGCTATGTGTAAGGTATGAAACTTGAAGTCAATGGGAGGAAGGCCTGCTTGAGACACTATCAATAAACTCACTCTTCGATACAAATACCACCACTTAACACTTCACATGACTTGTATAGGATGACAATATAACACTAGGTGAAGGAGAAGACTTACAAAAGAAGATGAACATCATGATTTTTGTAAGTCAAAAAACCATAACACACACTACTACTAACAAAGAATTTTTCAATATTCCTTTTCTCTATTTTTTACTTAAAAAAGAAGATGAACATCATGCTTTCTTTAAGTCATCAAACCATAACACACACTATTACTAACAAAGAAGTCTGCAATAGTCCTTTTCTCTATTGATTCTCAAGTTTCAAGATATAATTTAGTAGATTTTTGCTACACACATTTGAGGGATGAGAAAAAAGAAAAAATATATAAAGTTTTTTACAATATATAATAAGGAATATTGGCATATAAGTGGTATGAATATGTCATAATAGTCATGCAGTAATTACAACAATCCTCCACACTCATTTATGCATTGTTTGTATTGACTAGTGCTTTGAATGAGTGCCATAGAACATTGAGGTATATTTTTAGTAAATTTTGACTCATGAAGAGCCTATGCATTCCATACCTATTCAATTCCCTCTCCCATCATCAGTTACTAAACATTGAAATAGGTCCAATTAGGCCTTTTCCATGAGGCATTAAGTAGTTGTCTATACATGCACATTGGCCATGTTCAAAAAACCACCTAAAATTCTTCATAATGACCATATACATGGATTTTTATCACCTTAAGGGGAATTTATATATCTCTTATTATATTAAATTAACTCTATATTAGTTTTATATTCCCATAATCATCTTCATTTTATTGGCTAAGTAGGCCCTATGGACTAGTAGCCTAGTCTCGTATTCATTCATTATTTAGATGATTGTGAGAGTTGAACTAGAAATTAAAACTATATAAATAGGACTGATTTACACCTAAAATAATCTTATAAATCAAATATTTTGCCTTCCAAATATCCCACACCTATAATATTACCCTTATTGGATGACTAGACCATCTTCACTAGATTCTATAGACTAGCTGATTGTTAGAGCTTTATAAAAGCAATTCCAGGAATATATGTGAACATTTCATGATTTTAAGAGGTGAAACAAGTCTCAAACCATCTCCTCAAATGATCAGTAACCTATGACCAAGTTCTTCACTTCATCTCCTGCTAAAAACCTTGAAAACTTGTAATTCTTAGAAGTGTCTTTACACTGTATATATGGACCAGTACCCTAGCAGAAGCCTCCTCTGAGTACACTACATGACCCAAGTGTTTTAAAATTTATTATGATGTATTTTGATTAATTTTATCTAAAAAATTTCCAATAATGTGCTTACTAGGGTTTTAGGGAGGTTTAAGAGGGTCTTAGGTTCTTAAAAATGGTTCATAGAGGTTAGTTACTAAACCTCTAATCTAATTCCACTAATACCTTGTATACAATACCCCCACCTCTCCTAAATTGATTATCTCCCCATGAAGAAGTTATGTAAAATTGTGAGCTTGTGAAGTTGCTTCTCAGGTGAGAAGTATGCATTATGGGTAGTCTTGAGGTGTTTTCAAGCTAAATGACTAGTTGTGCATCTCCCCTACAAGCCAAAGTGACATCACACATAGATAACAACATGATGATCATATTTATGGAGGTTTAAGGTGTCAATTGATCCCTTTATATCCTATGATACATATCTTGAATGACATTATTTTGAAGAAGGTGCTAGGCCAATATGTCTAACTATAGGGTTTCTAAGTGTTGACCTTAGGATATGATTGTGAGGCATTTAACCACTTCCTTAATCATGAAAATTGCCCCTGAGGGCCTTTAGAGAATCTATGTTAGATTGATCAATCCATTCACCTTGTTTTGCATGCATACAATCCTTCATTTGGACACATATGCCTATCTATAATAATAACCAATCATGGAGGGCCCTATAGGTGGTTAATATGACGTTGTTTGAGAGATTTAGGACCCTCTCCCTCCTCAAAACCCTATGGTTTATGAAAATTCTCTTTAATTTATTATTTTCATGATTAAAATAACTTTCTCAAGCCTGATCTAAATAGTATATCCCCTTCATGTGCTAACCAATAGGTGATCTGAGTGCTTAGGGTACTTGAAAAGACCTAATGGGGCTATATGTGATAACATAATAGATAAAAATGTAGTAGTAAGAAACATATCAGTAAAAACATGGTATGATAAAAATGTATTATGAAAAAATGTCACGAGGACAAAACATAGCAAGGAAAGTGTAGAGGTATTGGTAATGTCACAAAAATGTCATGAAGATCATAATTGGGACATTTTAATGATTATCACATTGTTTATTTGTTGTCTAGTTCATTTTGGTGATAGTAGTTAACATTTCATGGTGGAAAAGTAATGCACCATATTTACAAGCAAAATAATAGATTAAAATGTGATTTCATAAGTTTGGAACTTTAGTTTAAAGTTGTGTCATCTTTGCAACATTACCAATACCACTACATTTTTTCCTCGCTATGTTTTATCCTTGTGATGTTTTGTCATACTACATGTTTACTTCTATGTTATTTACCACTATGTTGTTTTCCATTAATTTTTCATAAGATGCCATTAATACCCTTTCATAAATCAATCACTCCATTTAGATGCATTTTTGGGAATAATTACCTTATCAGGTCTGAGTGAGGGTTTAGGAAGGGTTATAGAAGTCCACTATCTTAACGATGGTTTATATTGTATAAACCTACAAACCAAAACTTATTGTTATAAACCCTTATCCCACTAACCCCTTCATCTCTCCTAAATATCCTTGGATCCCATGCGAAGTGTGTCTAGAGATATGAGTTTTAGAAGGTGTGCCTCATAATTTGAGTAAGTTACCTTCTTATCATTCATTCATAAAGCTGGGCTCACCAAACCCACTCATTCCTTTATGTATTTTGAGTCCATAAGGGTGCTTAAGTTTCCCTAAGAGATTTAGGTCTGGGTCTTTTTGTGGTGAAAGGTACGAGTGTTTAAAAGTGTAATTTGACTTGCCTAATCAAACAATAGAGCTATCAAGAGAACTAAACCCAAAAATGAAATATTTAGATTAATTTCCCTATCTCAAATTACTACTATAGGGTCTTAAAAATCTTCACATACCCTCATATTTTACTGAATCTGCTTAGAGTTTAGGATTTGCCTTTGAGGTGGATATGGGATCTTGAGACCTAGTTGAGCCTTTAGGCCTTGAAGTATTCAAGTTGAGTGTTAAAACCTCAACCTATTGTATATTAATCATTAGCTTCCATGTTTTCATAATATCTCATTCAATCCAAACTCAACCTTGTTTACATGTTCTCATCTATGTAGACCTCTTATCAACCTTTCACTTCCCTGTAGACTACCTTGATCAACACTATCTAGTGTATGGGACTACATTAGTTGATGTTGGTACCCAAAGTATCTTATTTTGTCTCTTAATAGGGATATAATCAGGGCTTAAGCATCATGTTTTTGGTCTTGATCATATCCCTAAGGTTTATCCTCCCTAGATCTACTAATAGGTTTCACTTACATAGGCACACATAAGGTCTGTGTGTCCTAAATATACAACTCAGACTAGATAGTCACCTTATAATAATTTCATCATCATGTGAAGTTTTAAGGGTTTTTTATACCTTCTTATCTCTAATACTCCACTTTTATATGTTCTAGGCATCATTTCTCTCTTTAGTTTGACACCTTCTCATTCTAGTTAACACTGACTGACTATATGCGCTCAACTCATTCCAAAATGTAATCCTACAGATATATTTACCTTTGGTGAGATGGCCTCCATATTTTACCTTTTCTCTTGGTTTTCACAATCTCCCTTTATGTGCATATATTGTCTTATATTCAAGGTAGGATACAAACTTAATATTTCCAATAGTACTATAGGTATTGATCCATCTATATTGATTGACCCAAGGGTCTGTGCAACATAGTCTCTAAGTTAATAAAGTGTCCTCTTAGTTACACTTGAGGTCCCAATTTATATCTTGTGTTTCAATTAATCTTTAAAATATAGGCATCTACTTATTTATACCCCATTGTTATGCTCAAGACTCATCTGCATATGATGACTTTGAAGGACTTTTGCATGGTAGGTCTACATGATTTCTTATAGGTGGTGATTTCCCTTCCCAATATGGTATATAGATGCATAGGTCCATTTATTTATGTAACTAATGGTTATTGATAAAATTATATGGTGTTTAGGCCTTGATTCCATGTTTTAGACTTGCGTAGGGGTAGTAACTTGAGGGTGATGACTATGGGGTCTTGTGAAGTTTGAAATTAGAATGCAAGTCTTATAACTAAGGTGAAATGATGGTGAAAAGGTTATAAAATGGTAGAGGCTCTTTGAGGACTTGGTTTGAACCATGAACCCACACCCAATATAGTCTACAAGATCCCTAAGCATCTATATACATATACTTAATAGAGCATAACATTTTGATGCCATCAATGAGGCATACATAGTGGAAAAATGAAACCTATGGATTTCCAAAAAACCTTAACTTTTGCTATATAACCTCAATATGTACTAAATGAGACTGTCAAGGTGTTTAAGGGTAGATTGGTAGTTCTTAGGTGTGAAGGGACATAATAAAGGTCTATTTAGATCAAAATAAGGGTATTTTCATTATGGCACAATATTCACTTGTCATTTCTATGGCATCTTAATGGCATATAATAGCCATTCATTTCAAGCACATTGTCTTTTCTTATAACATAACCTAGACCTGTAGAGAGTCTTCACTTGGAGGCACCATTTGAGAGAGTTGGAGGTCTATAACATTCAAACTAAACCAAGGAGGCATGGATAACTCCAAGACACCATTCTTTAACCTTGAAACACTATTTACCTTCAAATGTATGCATTAAACACTTTTTCCCTCTAATAAAAACTTTCTTGTAGCCTATAGATAGTGTTAACTTAGACTTTTATCACTTATATATGTCCATATGTGTGAACCATATGTTAAGGGTTCCATGAAATGTCTCTATAGGACTAGATAAACCATGAAAAATATCAAATTTGATTAAACACACCCAACATGAAATGAAAGCATTGCCCTTATTTTTCCTTATGCAGATGAAGATGGTGACCAAGTTACTCATCTTCTTAAAAAAATTTCATAGAGATTAGAATACTAAACTTGAAACCACTACCAATGATTGGAATGTCCTCAAATCTACTTTATTTGGCCAAGAGCCTAGACCTTCTCTCTCTCTCCTTTATATGGAGTGGGCACAAACCTAAAGTGTTTTCCATGTTTTCCAAATATCTTGATGAAGGAAGTGAACTAGTTTTTGTCTCCTTGGGCCCTAAAACACTTTGATTTATTCAACATATGTCTATATTAAATTCCCCTTATATAACCCTAACTCCACCTAATCCAATCTATATTATATGAATTTGTACCACTTAGAAAACTCCTACAACCTATAAATTTCCAATGTTTTCTCATGTTTAAAACCACAATTCATTATTGGTGGGCATGAGGAGGAAAAATAGGGGTTAGATGATGTCTAAAAGTTAATGGTACTACTTGGGGATTCGAAGAGACACATTTCCACATGTGTGTGACCCATTAAGTGGTAGTTAGGTGTGTTAACTTATGAGAAGGACATCATTATTAGATGAAATGATTTGGGTATATCCTAATGGAATTCATTAAGGTTCTTGAAGGTGTTGATGGTGGTTTTAGTGGCCTTTCAAGGTCAATTAGTGTCACATTAAAGTCAAATATTCCCATTTTAAACCATATACATGACTTTAGGAGGGGATTTCAAATTAATATCATTTCAACACTTATTCATAGTCCTTAAAACCTATAAAAAAATTTAAACAGTCTCTCATGATCTTATATAACTTGCATATTCTTAACACACTAGAT